>JAJOOS010012951.1:0-42044 GCA_029582725.1 Solanum chiquidenum
GTGTGTGTGTGTGATAGTAACACATTAATCTTTAATTTTAACTAATATGAATAATTTATTTAATTTTTATCAAAGTTGAATGTTTTGTCCATGTGAAGTGTGATGTTGGAATATTTTTATTTTAAATAAAAGAGAGACTGTAGTACACACACCATAAAGAAAGTATAATAAGAGAGAGAGATATGTTTCTCAAAGGCATAATACATAAACATGACCCTTAACTTGGATTCAGCAGACAACTATGCCATCCAACTTTGAGTGTGCACATGTAGACACTTAAATTTGTATAAAATTAAACAAGTAGACACATATGTCCTACATGGAATAATACACATAGGACGCCACGTAGGACACAAAATTGCCATGTGGGACGAATGTGTCTATTTGTTCAATTTTATACAAGTTTAATTACCTATTTGTGCACATCCAAAGTTAAAGGTCATAGTTTCCAGTTGAGGCCAAGTTAAGGGTTATGTTTATGTATTAGTTTAGGTATGAAACTCATACTTCCAATAGTTTAGGTATGAAACTCAAAAAATGGTATAGTTTAGGTGTGCTTTTGTCTTTTTGACACTAAGACCTCATTTGTTTCTATTAAGATTAAGACATCTGAATTTAAATAAACATTTGAATATTAAGATGTGCATTAAGATCTAGATGTGTATATCTGAATACACATCTAAATATTAAAATGTGGTCTCTAGATCGGAACACTGAATGATTAAGATTGTTTGTTTTCTATTTGAATGTGCATATGAAATTAAACATTATCAAATATTATAAAAAATTATTTCAACAAAAAAGTACTTATTTTCAATAAAAATAATAATTCAAGTGTTTATATTGATTACAAAAATTACTATATGATATGCAAATAAAAATTATACATCGATATAAAAATTATTGTAACGTGATTTCTTTTAAGTATTCAACATAAATATCTTTTTATAAGAAAATATATATATTTCATAGTCATAATATAATATCAAAAAGTTCAATAAGTATGATAGATACTGATCGAAAAATAATAAAGAAGGTTTGACATAATCAAAACATAAATTCTAGCTTATCAAAAAAATTAAAGAATTCCTATTTTTTTTAATGACCTTAATCCAATTCTCTAACTTGTGAACGTATAGCGTCATTATGTTTTTTTTAATAATTGTCACCTTCACAAAATATACTAATATACTAATAGATGTACTGTATAATGGATCTTCCTATCCAAATCCATCTAATATTTTCTTTGCATTCTTCAAAGTTAGTTGCACTATTTTTAATCAGTAACTCCAAAGCATTTCTCATCTTGTCATCAATTTCTTCCTCAAAACTTTTCTTTCAACCGAAACAGAAGATTGGAATGAAGAATTATTAGGAGCTTCTTCATTTTTGTCACCAACTAGATATAGGTATAACTTGGACTCCAATGATGAACTCTTGTTGCAATACAACCTTCAAACAAAAATTGTACACAAATTTGGAAAGGGTAGAGGTGAAGTCTTCTATGTCTTTGCCCTAAAAAAATTAAATTTTCATCACAGACCTCAGATATGTATATATAGTTGTTGTTTTAAATAATGACTACTATTCTTTTACTCAAAAATCTCGAGTTCTTGATAATATCCTGTAATATTCTGAAAATTTCTAAGTTAAGACTCGAACCATTCTTCATTTGTGAATAAGATTGTACCGAGTGATTCTAATTTTTTTTGGTGTTAAGGTCACTAGATATAACAACACGGATTTCAAAAAGAACTAAAGAGAAATTTGTTCAAGTCACCCATCAATTTTTAGTTTTGGGTCAACTTTAAACAAACATATCTTTTAGCACATACAGAGTTAAGTGACCCATGACCTACCAAATTGAAGGTCTTCGAGTCCTCTTTCCAACGCCGTCAAGTTTGCCTAATTTCAAGCTCAGAGTAAAAATTTATGCTCGTTTTAGTGAAGCCTCTCTATTTAAAGCATTTCATCCATTTTAGAAAAGGGTATTATGGTCTTTTCCTTTTCCCACTAGGCCTAGCACGTTTTTCCTCACCCAATTAAGGGTCTAATCAGATGCTAAACCATTCTTTGTCGTTCCTAAACACTTGGAAAAATAAGAGAAGAATTCAAGAGGAGAAAAAGCTAGGTTTTGAGCATTTCCTCAAGATCCCGTCGATTTTTCGCCAAGAACATTGTTCTTTTTAGGTATGTAAGACTTCCCTCAGTGATGGACTTGTTCTTCCTCACTCCATACATCTAATTTATTTGTAAAATCGTTGTATCTAAAGGATTCTTGCATAGTTCTTGATTTTGGTTAAATTCTTTTACAATGGAGGTTGTGAATTCTTTTGTATTGTGAATCATTGGTAAGAGTCATGTTTGGAGGAGGTTTGTATGAGAAATTCTATGAATTTGTGTTGGGTTTTAGAATCAAGAAGATTTTAGGAGGAATCATTCAATTCTAAACGAGTTAGGACCCTAAATTGAAAAGAAAAATTTGTCGGTTTTCTGGGTAGGGGCTGGGGCGGTGCGCCACCCATAGCGCCAAGGCTGAACTTCAGTAGTTCAGGCCCTGGTGCGATGCACTAGCAGTATGCCAAGGCCTGAATTCTGAATTTTAGGCCCTGGGGCGACGCACCAATAGTAAGCTAGGGTCTCCCGACTCTTTTTCTTTCCATGTTTCTTTTTCGAACGTGTTCCTTTGAATCGTGACTACGTTCTCTTATTTATTAGCTCCTAAAGTCTCCATTAATCCTTGAGATATCATACATGTCCTAATCATGTGTCTTAATTTCCATTCCAAACTAAAGTGAGTTAGCTTTTATTGAGTTGATCTTGAGTTCTTGAGTTCCTGATTTTTTTTAGACTCTATTCCTAATTTTTGAATTGATATATGTTATGCATTGAGGTTCTTGAGTTGATTCATTCATGTTTACATTTCAACATGAACCCTATGAATTTAGTATTCTTGAGATGAGTAATATTCTTGAGTTCTGAGTATTGAGTTTTCTATATAGTTATTGAGATCTTTGATTTGATTCGTTCATGTCTATATTTCACCATGAACCCTATTTCGAGTTATAGATCTTGAGAATCTTTTAAAACCAATATGTGTTTTAAACTGAGATTTTGAGGAAAGTTTAAAGAGACATTTTGAGTAAAGTTTGAGGGAACTGAGTATTCCCAAATGTTTCATTTTTATATAAAGAAAGAGTATTATTTTGAGAACATAGAAACTTTGATTTCTAAATAAGTTTATGAGTTCAGAGATATTTCAGAGCAATTATCTCTTTTAAGAGGATAATTTGAGCAATTATCTCAAACCAGAGAAAGAGCATGTTTTATACATTTGAGCACGAGTATATATTTATTGAGAGTAGTATTGAGCATCGATATGGGGATGATTTCAGACAACTCACATTCCTCATAAAACATGTATCCAACATGGGTATAAGATCATACTTTTTAGATGAATCCTTAGTGTCTTAAGGCATAACTTAGTGGATCCACTTAGTCGAGGTGTTCTATACCCCGACAATGTATAGGACAGTTCTAGAAGCATGAGTGAGACGTTGTATCATCACATAGCTCATAGTGATGGCTATCGGTTAGAGAATCTCCCAATAGAGTTAAAGTGTATCGGTTAGAGAATCTCCCAATAGAGTTAAAGTGTATTTTTATATATGACTTATTATGTTGAGTTCATAGATGAGAAAGTATTTTGTAAAGTTTTAAATGATTTTACTCCTTTATTTCTTTACATTCAACTTGAGTACATTGTTATCTATTACAATCATTTCATTCAGTTATTTGTTATTCACCTATATTACATGCTCGTACATTCAATGTACTGATGTCATTCAACCTACATCTTTTAATGATGCACATACATGTTATTAGGATCCTCAACAAGAGTCTGTTGAGATTACTTCATCCGCTCGTCTTCTTGTGAGTGAGACCTCTTTGCTTTCAGAGTACTCCAGTTTTATGAGTTGTTAGTAGTTGTTCTTTTGAGAAGTCACGGGTCTTGTCCCGACACTCATCTTGTATAGTAGATGCTTCATAGATAGACAATTTTTCAGATATTTTATTTAAAACTTATGTTTCATACTCAGTATATTTAGCGAAGTTTTGAGATTCAGTAAACTATTTTTAAACGTTTCTTTCAATTTGATTCTTATGTATGCTTGGGTTAGTCTTCCGCCTTTAGTCAGCCAGGTTGAGGGTTTGCTTGAGGCCTAGCAATGGTTCTCGAGTGTCGGCCACGTCCAGAGTGTAGGCTCGGGTCATGATAAACTTGGCATCAGAGCACAGAGTTCAAGTGTCCTAGGGTGTCTATAAAGCCGTGTCAGTAGGATCTTATACATGGTTAAGAGGCCCCCACTTCTATAAATGAGGGACTATATACATTTATGATTTTTCCCCCTTCTTTCATACTCTAAATCGTGCAATAGAACTATGTCAAAGGAACTTATTCAAAGTCATGCATTTCTCATATCCATTCGACTACCCCTCATAATCAAGGTAGTTGAGAAGCAAAGCCAGATCCTTATCGATGAGTTACTCTTAACAGAAATCTTGAGAAAGTCATGAGACTTCAGATGGGCTTGAGAGAAGCCCGTGAGTGAGTTAAGTGTTGAGTTTTGAAAGAATGCACTCTTATTCATATGAATTGTGCGTTCGAGCTAAAAGCAAAAAAGTATTCCCAGACTTTTTTCTCTGAACCTTGTTTTAGTTGAGACCCTTATGAGGAACCATAATTTAGAGCTTGGGTAGTATTTTCACCTGAAAAGATAGTATGAGGTATGAGATTATGAGAAGTAGTAGTAGAAGTGCCAAGAGTTAGAGGAAAGTATGCAGAGGTATAGTAATCTAAGAAGGGAGAGAGTGATGAGGAAAATTATGTTATTGTAGTCATGGACCTAGTGAGTTATTAATAAGGAATTTTCCCTTATGGGTGGACTAAGAAGTGATGGGTTTGTGAAGATTTCATGATAGGAGGTAGAGTAAGAGTTACTAGTTAGGATGAGTTAGAGTATACTTTAACTAGAAAGGAGTTTATGACAAGGTTTCATTGCGTTAGTAACGACCAAGTGTAGGTGAAGAATTGAAATGTTAGATGCAATAAATATGAGTGGTACAAGTGAGAAACCCTAACTTTGAGATAAGGGTAGTGAAGTATGGCTAAGTCATAACAGTAACAAGAGCATTAAGAGGTGTACTTGAGATTGTATGTAATTAGACGAGGTTCTAATTAAGTTAATGATTTTCCATGTGTGCCTAGATAGTATATTTAAGATGTCACTGTGGAGTAGGTTGAAGTAAGCATTATGTTTCCCTTAAAAAGTTAGACGAAGCAGCCTTATAAGTCAATGGGAAGAGGTTAATAGAAGCATCTTGAAAAGAGGTCTTAGAAGGAGTCTTAGTACTTGCTTATAGAGAGTTCAGTAGTCATGAGATAAGCCTTTCCCGAGTATTAGAGTAAAGGGAATGTAGACCAGTGTAGAGATGAAGGAATAGATCCATAGCTTTCAAGTGTAAGCTTTAGACCCAGCGGGGAGATGATAAGATGAGAAACAAAGTCAAGTGTTGAGAATCAGATAGTGATGTCTTTAGAAAGAGTTTTAGAGATATATCAATCAATTCATAATCTTGCGGATTCCTCAAAGTTAAGTCATTCAAATATCTTGTTGATATTCTTAATTTCTGAATTGTGTACATGACCTATGCACATACACTTTAGAGAGATTCACATCTATGCTCAGTTTCCCGAAAGATGGGAAAATACTTCAGCCCATTGATCTCAATCTTACTCCATAAAGTTGTGTATATTGGCCTCATGGTAAGGACCTATTCATATAAGCACTCATGTCTCATAGTATACTCAATCTCATAGTATGCTCAGTGTCGCAAATACATAATTTACACTCAATGGCTAGCAACATAATGTTATGCCATGCATATTCTTATATCAGACATCTCGAATGAATCGTGCTTACGATATTTCACCCTAAATTCTTTGAGTAATCCTTTTTAGTTTTGGGAGTGGTGTTGTTGATAGTAGTTGTGTGATGATAGAGAAGAGGCTTGCTATTTGTTATTGTGATAGTGATGGTGTGTTTATTCCATCTAAGGTTATGAATATGGAAAAAGAAGGAGATAAGGTCTTACGATGAGTAATAAGTCAGTTTCCTAGTAATAATGCATGAAAGTGAAGTTGAAAGAAGTGACGAGAGAATGAGGAATTCTTAGAAAGTGGGTTAGTAGGAGTCTATGGAGTTCTTAAGGTTCTAAGCTTGAATGTGATGTTATTAACATGTGGACAATGCGTGATACATTAGGTGTTTCATGATATAAAGCTCAAGGTTAGCTAAATGTAGCGGTAAGGAGTAGTGTTCTTCGGATGAGATTTCCTAAAGAGGTATAGAACCCGAATCTTGCAATTTAGAGCAAAATAACCAGTTTATATTAAGTACTTTGTGATTTCGAGTTAGGCTTGAATATAGTAAGAGCATACAGTTAGACTCATACCTTGGTAAGAGTAGTCATATACGCTTGTGAGATCTATGATTTGCAGCCAATGAGGTGTGGTAATAAGAAAGAAGAGCATAGTGTTCATATTCTTACCTTGTGCCCATATATCCTTGCCTTATATCAAATAGCTTCAGACAAAGTGCGACTATGTTCAAACTCATATCATTCTTGACTTATGTGCTATAGACAATTCCAAGCTCATAGTATGATTCAGTTCCGCTTATGTTAGTAAGCAAGTTCAAAAGTCAGAAAGATAGTACGAGTAACTCCTTTCCCTTCCATCCTCAGTTTAACCATCATTCGAAGACGAATGATCCCAAGGGGGAGATATTGTAACACCCCAAAAATTGGTAAGTTAAGACCCGAACTATTCTTCATTTACATGTAAGGTCGTATAGGGTGATTCTTAAATTGAGAATATGTGTAAAGGTAAATTCTTTAGTGTGGAAATGATTTTGGATATCAATTAAGTTCACTCGAAACTCCTAGCACAAAGTTGAGTTGAAAGTTTCCTTACCGATTCAGTTTTGATGTAAGATTCTCTTTGGGTCAACTTCAAATTACCATATCTCTTAAAAATCAAAGTTACGTGGGCCTATAAACTATCAAATTAAAGGTATTTGAATCTACTTTCCAACACCACCAATTTCGCAACAGTCTGAGTTTTGAGTAAAAAGTTATGACCATTTTAGTAACCTGATACAGTGTAGTGACGAATTAGCCGACGAGAAAACATTAAAAAGGGTCATTTTTATCTTTTTACCTCTAAGAAAACCCTAAAAGAATTTATTAACTAATTAAAGACCCAAAACATTCAGATTTTCATCTTTTAATACATCATTCTCTTCTCTCTCAAACCCTAAGGCAAAATCCTATGGAAAAATACAAGTAGAAGACTCCATTCAAGATTATTTCAATCTTTTTCAAAATTCGTCTTCAAGGTAAGTTTTTCACCAAGAATTTCATTCTTTCCAACTCAAATTCCTCCATACAATTATGAATTACTAATGAAAATTCTAATACTTGGCCATAGAGTTTCAAGAAACTAATTCAAGAAATCTCAAGAAAGGTTTTCTTGTTTTTTCTCGTTCAAGCTAGGGTTTCAAGGCTTCTAATCAAGTTCTTCTTCAAGATTCTTCAAGAACCTTGTTCTTTCACGTATATAAGGCTATCATAGTGTTGGACTTGTTCATGCTCACACCTACATCTACTTTCAAATCAGTAAAGAGTAATTTAGAATTCTATCCCCAGATTTGAGTATTCTTGAGATGAGATGACTTTGAGTTCTTGAATTCCTGATTCTTTTGAAATTTTATTTCTAATTATTGAATTTCAATATGTTATTCATTGAGATGATTCGTTCATGTCTCTATTTCAGCATGAACCCTATGAATTGAGTGTTCTTGAGATGAGTAGTATCGTTGAGTTCTGAGTTCTTGAGTTTTGAGTATTGAGTTTTCTATATTGTTATTGAGATCCTTGAGTTGATTCGTTCATGTCTATATTTCAGCATGAACCCTATTTTGAGTTATTACTTTTGAGAATATTTTAAAGCCAACACTTGAGTTTTAAACTGATTTTTGAGGAAGTAAAGATGAGTTTTGAGAAAGAGTTTCTAAAACATGATTAGTATGAGAATCGAGTATGCCATCAATGTTTAAGCAGTATGGTATCTAGTTATGCCATCAATGTTTATGCAGTATGAATTCCCGAGTCATCAATGATCATATCACAATATGATTTTGATATATATTTTAGAAAGAGTTTTCAAGTACGAATTGAGTAAGAGTATACGGGAACTAAGTATTCCCAAAGGTATCAATTTTTACATTGATAAAAGAGAAACTTTGATTTCTAAATGAGTTACGAGTTTAATGATATTTCAAGAGTAGTTACCTCTTTTAAGAGGATAGTTTGAACAATTTTCTCAAACCAGAGAAAGAGTATGTTTTTAAACATTGAGCATGAATATATATTATTAGGAGTAGTATTGAGCACCGATATGGATATGAGTTCAAATAACTCACATTCCTCATAAACAATGTATGCCCTGTAATCTGTCTCTCAATAAGAAGCACTTAGTTGAGGTGTCCTATATCCCGGCAAGGTAGATGACAGTTCTGGCAGCGTGAGCGAGACGTTGTATCATCATGTAGCTCATAGGGATGGTTGTCGGTTAGAGAATCTCCCAATAGAGTTAAAAATGTATTTTTATATATCACTTATTATGTTGAGTTTAGAGATGAGAAAGTATTTTGTAAAGTTTTAAATGATTTTACTCCTTTATTTCTTTACATTCAACTTGAGTACATTGTTATCTATTAAAGTCATTTCATTCAGTTATTTGTTATTCACCTATATTACATGCTCGTACATTCAATGTACTGATGTCATTCGACCTACATTTTTTAATGATGTAAATACATGTTATTAGGATCCTCAACAAGAGTCTGTTGAGATTACTTCATCCGCTCGTCTTCTTGTGAGTGAGACCTCCTTGCTTTCAGAGTACTCCAGTTTTATGAGTTGTTAGTAGTTGTTCTTTTGAGAAGTCGTCAGTCTTGTCCCGACACTCATCTTTGTATAGTAGATGCTTCATAGATAGACAATTTTTCAGATATTTCATTTAAAACTTATGTTTCATACTCAGTATATTTAGCGAAGTTTTGAGATTCAGTAAACTATTTTTAAACGTTTCTTTCAATTTGATTCTTATGTATGTTTGGGTTAGTCTTTCGGTTGTTTCAGCCAAGATGAGGGTTCGCTTGAGGGCCGACAATGGTTCTCGAGTGCTGACCACGTCCAGGGTGTAGGCTCGGGTCGTGACAACTTATGAACTAGTTTTGAATTTTGAAAGACTTTATAAGTCTTTAAATTGTGATTTATGTATGTTTTGAAGGTTTAATTAAGTTTGTTAGTTTAAATTTTTTGTAGAATGTTAATTATGTGTTTTTGCTCGAATGTGCTAAATTGATTTGATATTGAATTGAATTTAATTTGCAAGTGGATAGCAGATGCTGCAGTTTAATACATTTCCTTTGAATCAAAATTAAGGTACAAAATTTGAATAAAAAATTTAATACATTTCGTTTGAATCAACAATCAATACCTTTCGAGAAGGTAGCCAAATTAGTTATCATTTTTTGTAAATCAATCTTTATGTCCCTCTAGTTGGGAATCTACCATGGGAATACAACCACATGAACATTTTTATTTTCTCCATAGTGTGGAGTTTCCAGATCTAGGAGAAAGAAAATAAATTAACTAGGTGAGAGTTGAGGATTGTGTGGACATATATAGTAGTGAATACACCATTACTTGTGAGAGACGAATACGGTTTATCGATATTACCAAAGTTGGTATTAGGATAGATTATATAGGCTCTCTCCATAATATTAGGGGGCAACTCAAAGGATAACTTAGTCCAATCCCAAGGCATGCCATTCCAAATATAGGAGAGCCTTAATTGTTCCTCGCCTAGAGCAAGGGGACCCTGAAGAATAGTTCGAAGGGGGAGGGGTGTGAGGTATCCAATATTGGTGCCAAAAATTTATTGAATGGGTTGTCGCAGAAGTCTAGGCAGTATCTTGGGAGCATGAAGTTCCTCCTAGCATGATGTTTTTCCAGATAAAAGATCGGAGGATACAATAGTCGTAGATTTATACATAGTAGTCAAAGTTCGAGCCTAAAGCAAGGTTTGGTTTTTGAGGAGTCTCCAGAAGAAACTAGTGAGAAGCGTTTTATTTTTTGCTTCAGACGCTTGTAAACCAAGGCAACCATTTCTTTAGGGGAGGTCAATTTTTCCTAAGAAATGTAATGAAGCTTTCTCTTGTGGGAAGAAGATCCCCAAAAGAAGTCCCGTTGAATCTGGTTAATAGTGTTGCAAGTTTTTTGGGCGATGTTGAAGTATTGCATAGCATAGATCATAATGGCATTAAGGGTGGATTTTTCTAATGTAGTCCGTCCAGCCATAGTTAAGAAGTTAACCTTCCAGCTAGAGAGGTTTTTCCTCATATTATCAATGATGTACTGGAAATCAGAGGCTTTAGGTTTGTGATTTCAAATAAGGAAACCAAGGTACTTTCCAAAATAGGCTTCACTACCGACCTGAGGTCGAAAGAGCATTTCATTAGAGACGGTGGGTAGATGTGAATTTATTTTTTGTCCTCAGTCTCCAGGAATATCATAAGGGCTGCATTTTTTAGATTTGAGGTTTCGGTGAATGCGGTTTTTCTCCCCTTACCCTACCTAGGTCCTGAATCTTCAGAGGAGGTGCATCCAGTGTATTTGAAACTACTGTTGGGTGATTCTGTAGCACCGGGAGTGGATACCATGAAAAAAGAGAGGGTTGTTGTTGATGTGTTCTAGTCGAGTCTCATAAAATCAGCCCACTAACCATTAAAATAGGTCTTAAATCGTGTAGCTATTTATTTCATAATAAAATGTCATATTTGTAATTAAAATGTTAATGTTGTAAATAAAAAGACTTAAATAATATTATGTAAATTAAGGTCTTAAATAGTGTATTCTTTTAACTTTTCCTAGTTTGACCATGGAACAAGATGTTATATGTCCCTCAAAACATTTTTTTTGGCAAAAATATTAATTACTAATAGTTTCATTTTAATTAGATTTAGTGTAATAATTTAATTAGTTTTGCAATTAAAAAAAGAATCAAAAACTTGCACTGTATTTTGGTAAGAACGTTTATTGAATGATGATAATCTTTCCTGACAATACTTATCAAATAGAATTAAAAAAGAAAATAGAGATAATTGTATAATAGATAAAATTAATGCGATAATTTATGTCACGCACCGAGCCTACACCCTGGACGTGGCCGGTACTTCAGAACCATTGCTAGTCCCCAAGCGAACACTTGGCATGACTGACTACTTAGCGGAAGACTATTCAAGCACTATGCGGCTTAAAACAAAATTCCATCGTGTAAACTCAAAGTACTTATTTCATAATATTTGGAAACTACTCAACCAATACCAATAGTTTGCAAAACACCTCAAGGAAAGTAAATACTGAGAGACTCCTCATCTCTATCTATCTATGAAGCCTTTATTTTTCAAGTTGGATGTTGGGACAAGACCCATGACATCTCAAGACAACTAACTAGAAAATAAATGTGAAGTTCTCCGGAATGCAATGAGGCTCACCCAAACTATCTGAAGTGCAAAGTGATCTGAACGGAGCACATCCTGCACACATGTATCTGCTTCATATAAAGATGCATGTTGGATGACATCAATACATTAAATGTATGAGTATCTAATTAATATACGAGTATGTAATAAAGATAAATGAATAAATAACTTAACTGATAAGGCTGGAAGAATACTCACCTCAACTCAACTCAATACAAAGAAATAATAGGAGATGAAATATTTAAAGCTTCATAACTAAAAAATGTCAACTCAAGGATGTATATAAAAAATTACAATAAAATACTCTTTACTCTTATTTGGGAGATTCTCTAATCGACAACCATCACTATGAGCTACGTGATGATACAACACGCACTCACGCTGCTAGAATTGTCTTATACCTTGCCAGAGTATAGAACACTTCAACTAAGTGGATCCACTAAAGTTCCGCTTGAAAACAATAAAGAGTCGTCTAAAAAGTATGATCCTTTACCTATGTTGGCTACATGGTTTATGAGAAATATGAGTTGTTTGAACTCACCCCCATATCGGTGCTCAATACTAATTCCAATAAATATTTACTCATGCTCAAATGTGTAAAATATACTCTTTCTCAGTTTGAGGTAATTGCTCAAATTATTCTCTTAAAAGAGCTAACTGCTGTGAAATATCTCTAAACTCATTAACTCATTTAGCAATCAAAATTTCTCCTTTCTCAATGTAAAAAGTGATACATTTGGGAATACTTATTTCCCTTATACTCTTACTCAAATCATGTTTAAAACTATTTCTCAAAACTCATCTTTGTATTCTCAAAAAATCAATTTAAGAAAAAAAAATTACTTTAAAAGATTCTCAAAAATTATAACTCAAAATTGTCACGAGTCACGACTCAAAGTACACCTTAGGCATTACATGGTGTATAGGATCCCAAGGGCCCTACACAAGCCACTTACCATACATTATACACGATAATAGAAGTAAAGGGTTCAAGCCATAGTTTCATATCATAAAAGGGTTTGAAAAAGCGAAAGTCTAATCATAAGACTAAATAAACCATCAATTACATCATAAGGAAAGTGCTTGGGAAGTAACCCATAAATAACATACATGCTTGAAAACTAAAGAAAGACATGAACAAGTAAATGTATCTCAGTTCTTGGAACATAAGTACTCACCAAACTCTTAAATCCAAAAGAATCAACTAGCCACGAGGGTGAGAGGTAAGAGCATACAATCCTACATTAATGAGATAATATATAGGCACAAGTATGCATTAGTACATGGAGTGTACTAAGTATAAGGAAATATGCATACACTAGACATGGTGTTGTAAATAGCTTAAACATGTAATGCATGAAGAAACATGGTCATTTTGTGGGATATTAGCTTTAACCGACAATATGACTATGAGAGCCATATCATGGAATCCGGTATATCCCTCTTACCGAAAGAAGGACAATCTACTTGCCAAGGTAGAATCAGCACACATTATCTTTTGCTAAAGTGGATCCACTAGCTAGGTCCTTTAAGACAATCCTACGAGAGTATGTAGTTAGGGACTAGAGGTTGTTACTAGATCCTACGGGGTATGTTTAGAATGAATAAGCTTTCCTCCTTTGTCTTGTTCTATTTTACTGTATTTCTACATTTATTTCATTTTCATTGGGTTGAGGCTAACTTGTCTTGGTGGGAATAGACAAGTGTCATCACGCCCATTTTTGAGTCGTGAAAATGGTATCAAAGCCCCAAGGTCATAGGTTTCATGTGTGTACAAGCCAAATCTAAGTAGAGTCTTGAGGATCGATATGAAGACATCTGTAGTTATCTTCAAGAGGCTACAAATATTGTTAGGAAACTTTGTTTTATTCATCCTTTCTTATCGTGCGTTGTCACCTTCGCTAGTGCTGAGTTACCGCATGTTTTTTAGCAGATGTCGAGGACCAAAACTTCTGTTTCCAGTGGTTTATCATAGGCAGTCCCTGAGGTTGTTATTGAGACCCCAACTAGGGGTAGAGGTAGGGCCCGAGCTAGAGGAAGTGCTCATGAAGTGGCACCAGTTTGAGGTCATCCCCGTAGAGCGGCAAAGGTAGAGCTAGAGTGGCTTCTCCTGAACCACAAGTTAAGGTTGTAAAAGGACTAGGTTCCTTCCCAAGATTGGGGCTCCGTTGTTTCAGGAGAATTTCTTGAGAGTGCTTGGGGTGTTAGAGAAATTTTCTCAGGGTAGTGCGACAGGCACACCACAAATTACTTAAACGAGAGTTGGGGCGCAGACTCCAGGGGTTCATGTTTAGGTGAGCCAGCCACCAACAGTTCCTTCACTAGCTATTGGTGCACAGATTGCTCCTGAGGTTATCTTGACAACGATTGATCAATAGTGATATGAGAGGTTTTAGAAGATGAAACCACCCTGTTTTAGGGGTAAGAACGAGGATGCTCACGAGTTTTTGACTTTCTACCATAAGATTGTTGAGGTTGTAGGTATGGTAGATGCTCATAGTGCTCATTGTGTTGCCCTTAAGCTTTGTGGCTATGCTAGTGAGTGGTGGAAGAATTTTATGATGTCTAGACCAGTTGGATCTCCTCCAACAGAGTGGGATGAGTTTTCTAGAGCTTACATGACTACATCGATTAATCAGATCCACAATTTTGTGGGACTTGTGAGCTATTAATGATGATTTGATCAAGGCTTCTCTACCATTGCATCTCATTTGACTAGATTGACTCGGCACATGGTGAGTTTCTAGTGGTCTGATGAGTATAAGGAGAGCTTTCAAAATCTCAAGACCTTGTTGACTTCTGCTCGTGTTTTCACTTTACTCGAAGAGGATATGAATTTCACTATTTATTATGATGCTTTAGAAGTCGGGTTAAAGAGTTTTCTAATGCAGAAGGGTAAGGTTATTTGCTACGTTTCTAGGCAGCTGAAGACCCATGAGAGGAACTACCAAACCCATGATTTAGAGATGGCAGTCATAGTGTTTGTGCTTAAGTTATGCCGACATTATTTGTATGGAGTTCATTGTGAGGTTTTGACAGATCAACGGAGTCTTCAATATATTTTCAGTTAGAGAGACCTAAACTTGAGGCAGTGTAGATGGATTGAGCTATTGAAGGAATATAATAGCACTATCTTGTATCATCCAAGAACAGGTAATGTTGTGGCTGTTGTTTGAGTAGGAAGACTTATAGCATGGGAAGTCTTGTTGTTATTAGTGTGGAGGAGAGACCATTGTCTAGAGATGCATAGATGTTAGCTAATAGTTTCTTCCGGTTACGTATTTATGAGGAGATGGGGGTTTGATTGCTTCCATTGAGGCTCATTCTTCCTTAGTTGAGCAGATTCATGAGCACCATTTTGATGATGAGAAACTATGTCTCATTCGAGAAAAGGTGATGAGAGGGAAAGCCAAGGAGGCTATCCTTGATTCTAATGGTGTCTTAAGAATTGGGGGAAGGATTTGTGTGCCCAAGTGAGCGAGTTGGTTAGACTGATTCTTGAGAAGCATATTATTCTCGATATTCCATCCATCCGAGTGTGGAGAAGATGTATCATGACCTAAGCCAACACTATTAGTGGTGTGGTATGAAAATGGATATTGTAGACTTTTTTTTGAGGTGTTTGACTTGCCAACATGTTAAGTGTGAGCACCATCGACCTGGAGGTATATCTCAGAGAAGGCCTATTCCTACTTGAAAGTGGGGTGGATCACTATAGACTTTGTTGTGGGACTACTTACCATTTGGGTGGTGGTTGATAGGTTGACCAAGTCCTCGCATTTAATCCAGTTCGGATGAAATATACGTCGAAGAAGTTAGCTGAGCGAAGTTAGCTGAGCTTTATATTAGTCAGATTGTGCGACTACATGGGGTCCCAATTTCTATTGTCTGATCGAGGTTCCTTGTTCACTTCCCATTTCTGAAGGGCTTTGTATCATGGTTTGGGTACTCAATTAGATATGAGTACAACTTTTCATCCCTAGACAGAATGGTTAGTCTAAGAAGACGATTCAGGTATCGAAAGACATGCTCCGAGCATGTGTGATTAATTTTGGTGCTAGATGGGATTAACATTTGCCCTTAGCATAGTTTTCCTATAACAACAATTATCATTCCAGTATTCAGATGTCCCCTTTTGAGGATTGTATGGGAGACGGTGTAGATCTCTGAACATATGGTTTGATTCAGCTAAGATGGATTCATTAGATACATAATTGCTTAGAGATGCAATGGAGCAAGTTCGTATGATCTAGGGTAGACTGCTGACATCCCAGAGTCGACAAAAGAGTTATGTGGATCAGAGAGTTTGAGCCATAGTGTTAATAGAGGGTGATCATGTTTGGCTCAAGTGTAATGCATGAAGGGTGTGATGAGGTTCAAAAAAAAGGGCAAGCTAAGCCCTAGATTCATTGGACCTTTTGAGATTTTGAGTCGTGTGGGAGAAGTGGCCTATAAGTTGGCCTTGACACCTAGCTTGTCAGTTGTGCATCATGTGTTTCATGTTTCCATGCTTCAGAAGTATGCGTTGGATGAGTCCCATGTACTTTCCATTGATTCAGTTGATTTGGGTCCAGACTTATCTTTTGAGGAGGAACCTATAACCATTTTGGATAGATTGGAAGCTTAAGACCAAAGAGATTGCTTTAATAAAGGTGCAGTGGAAGCATCGTTCAGTTGGTGAGGCGACTAAGGAGAAAGATTCAGATATTCATGCCAGATATCCTCAGCTTTTTGAAGCTCCAGGTACTTTCCTTTGCTTTATGTTCGAGGACAAACATGTTTCTTAGTGGTGGATAATATAATGACCCGGTCGGTCATTTTTGAAAAATTTAATAAATTGATTAGTTTACCCCTCTCGATATTGACCTCGAGTCTGTTATGATTGAGTTTGAAAAGTTGTTTTTTAACTTTGAGTTAAAAGTTGAAAATTTGGTAAGTTTGTGAGTTTTAAAGACTAAGTTTTTAAGAAAGTGGTATTTGGGGTCTTTTCAAGTTTCAAGTGTCAGAATGGAATTTTATTGATTCCATCAGTCCCGAAATGTGAAATTTGATTTGTGAGAGTTCTCGTTTCAGTTTTCGAGTCTTTTTGAGGACCTAAGTTATGAATTTATGGAAATTTATGTTGGGGCCGGATGCTCGGATTGGAATTGTGAGAGTTCCATTATATTTGGGGGATGATTTTAGGCCTAGGTGAGGCCTTGGCTGATTTTTAAGAGGTTCCGAGCTTATTTTTGCCTTTTTAGGTAGAAGTTAGTTTCTTGTGTTTTTCTCGTATGTCGGGTCAAGGAGACCTCAGATTCATGTTTTGACGATTCCATTAAGTCAGGAACGTTAAGTATAATTGATTCACATATATGGAATGTGTATATAGGGTTCCGAATGAATCCCGAGGGTCCTTTTGATGTTTTGGAAATTGGTTGAGTTGCTGGTGTCTACAAGCTAGCTGCTTAAGCGACCTTTGCTTAAGCGATAGACATGTCTCTAAAGCGACCTTCGCTTTTTCAAAGAAGGCTTCTCTTAAGTGACACTCGTGTTTAAGCGAACCCCTGAATGCTTATGCAATGCCTGAGGGGGGTTTTGCTACAAATTTCGGGGTTTAATCCCCATTTCACAATTTTTGAACTTGGGAAACCCTTGGTGGCGAACTTTGAAAGGATTTTCTATGCTAGATGAATAGGGCAAGTTTTCTTGATCCTAAACATTCATTTTTCATTAAATAATTATGAGTTTTAAAATCAAAATGTGGGATTTTGGTGGGTTAATGGCAAGGTTTTTAAGAATACAGAGTTCTCAGCTAAAATAGAGATTTTGAAGTGGTTTTGATACCTTTTTTTGAAAAGATTTTCACTAATGAGTTCCTAAAGCCTTAAAAATCATTTTCAAGTATTATTTTTTTGGATTCAAACCTCCATTTTGATATTGAGTTTTGAGTTGATTGACCCATTTCTTTACATAATTGATATGGGAAGTGTTGTTTTCGATGGGTGATGGTGAATACTTGGTAATTTTAGATTGTTTTTCTTTGAAAGTGATTTGGAAGGGGAAGACTCTCCTCTTGGAGTGATTGTTGATTGATTTAAGGCAAGTGGCTTCCTAAACCTTGTATTCTAGTTGATTTCGTATGCATCCTTTGTTGATTGTGTGTTCGGAGTAATGGAGGATGAGATGAAGGGTTAAATAGAACACTTGTTACTCCTAAATGAATAAAAAAGGGTTGAAATGAAAAGGGCTATGTGTTGAACATGATGATGTGAATTGCCTTATTGTGACCTTTGTTTATTGATTGAAAAAATGCTTGAAAGCATGAATGTGGACTTGAATTGTATGAATTGTTGTCTCTTCTGTATGGTGTCATATATCTTGTGTGCATTGATTGTGAATACCATGATGAGACATGTGATAATTTATAAAGTCGATGTAAAATGGTTCCGGCTAGAGATTGATTATGTAACTTGATACCTTGGTGCTTATGCGTGACTTTCTTGATACTTGAGATTGATGTACTTGTTGCATGTGAGTGAACTACTAATTAACATTGAGATTGATGTACTTGTTGCATGTGAGTGAACTACTAATTGACATTGAGATTGACTTACTTGATTTGTTTGGTTGTTGAATTGTGACTATTGAGTTGTGAATATTGGGCCTTGTGAGTCGTATATTGTAGAACTGTTAGGTTGGGCTGATGTACATGTTGTAGTTTGAGGAGGTTCGGTTAAAGTGTAAGGGATATTTGTTTTCTTGCTAGTTGCTCTGTCTAGTAGATTGTTTGTTGCATATCGTGTAGTTGATACTCATCCCTTGCTTCTACGCTTGTGTACGTTTCGAGCCCGAACCCATGTGATCTTCGTTTTCTTCCCCTGATAGCTGCGGCTCATAAAGGATTTGAGAGGTAGCTGCTTGTCATCCTGGCAGACCCTCTTTTCTTTTTCTTTAAGTTTTGTTCTACTTGAGAAACAAAGACTGAGACTTGTATTTATCTTTCAAATTTTGTATTTTCATTAGTGGATTGTACACATGACAACCAGATTTTGGGGTGTTGTTTAGAATGAATAAGTTTTCCGCCTTTGTCTTGTTTTTTTACTGTATTTCCGCATTTCTTTCATTTTTGTTGGGTTGAAGCTGACTTGTATTGGTAAGAATAGGCAAGTGTCATCTCATCCATTTTGGGTCATGAAAGTATATATTCCTCATCTCCTAATTGATTTCATCAATTTGAGAGGATGTATGGGCAAAGTAGCAACACATGTTGAAATATTGTATTAATAGGCTAGATATTAGTGTATTGTAGAATTAATTAGCGAATATTATATAGCGTTATTGTAGGCATAATTAGCTAGGGTTAAGTACCATTAATTTGTATAAATGTCTTATCTATTCCTATGTGTATTATTTATTTAATCATATCCTAAAAATTCTCTCATAACTTGGACGACAGTACTAGCTTGAAACTGTGTTTATACTACAGTGCTAGCTTGAAAGTGTGCTTATTTCTCATGGACCTCCGAAAAATTATTACTACAAATCCATTATGAGATTTAAGCAATAACCGTACATACTGAACTTATTAATATAGATTTGATTTATATTATTTTTTATTTTACCCCTTTGTGCTTCTTAATGGTGAAAAGTATCCTCTTGAAGCAATGGTAAACAACAAATTTTTGAGTGATAGAAAATAAATTGCAATCACAAATAAATATGAAGAAACATAGTTTTATTGATAAAAAATGTTGATACAAATCTGTTTATCACTTGATTCTTCTCTCATGAGCTTTCTCTGTGATATAAGTGTTGTTATAAGTAGTGTAGTTCTCGAATTAAGTATGAATGATTTGGTCTCCATGAAAGAATTTATGGATCTTCTTGTAGTATTTAATTATTTAGAAGAGTAGCTTATTTTGATCTCTCTATGAATAATATCTCAAGAGTTGACGAGATATTTGAGATGTCTCTTAAAGGGAATATATTACCCTTTATATGAGCATGGGCTAGGGCTTAGGGTAGAGTAGCCTCTAAGCATCCTAACTGAAATTAAACTAATATTGTAGATTCCTAGCTAGAATTTAGCATGTCTTGTTGATTCCCATACAATTTTGATGTCTACAATGGCCCCCTATATCAAGACCTACTGGAGTGTAAACTTGATGAAACTCAAATATGAGACTTGAAGTACCCATAATAATGGAGCATCCAGCTTTGCGGTTTCAGATTTGAAGATCTGATTTGTGAGAGAAGAGACAAAGGACAAATTTGGTTCCATTGGGCATGCCAATTTGTTAACAAGAAATTTTACAGTGATAGAAAATAAATTGCACTCATAAATAAAACATGAACTAACATAGTTTTATTAATAAACACTGTTGGTACAAATATGTTTATCCCTTGTTCTTCTCTCTTGAAATTTCTCTGTAATTTGAGGACTGTTAGTAACATATTTTTCGGATCAAGGATAATATGCACTTGATCTCCATGAAAGTATTTGTGGATCTTTTGGAAATATTTGATTATCCAAAATAGTAGCATATTTTGATCTCTTTATGAACATCCCAAGAGTTGACGAAATATTCGAGATGTCTCTTCAAAGAATATATTACCCTTATCTCTTCAAAAATATATTACCTTTTATATCAGCATGATCTATGATTTAGGATAGAGTAACCTCCAAAAAATTTAACTGAAATTAAACTCATCTTGTAAAGTACCAACTAAAATTTAACAAGTCTTATAGAGTGTTATACAATTTTGATGTGTACGGCAATTATCAAGAGTTTAGAGTTACTTCATAGTTACAGTCTACATCTAATTTTTATATTCCTAAAATCCACAAATATGCCACAGAGCATTTTATTTTTATTTTTCTCAAGTATTAAGGTCATACAAAACATATGTACCCTTTATTAGTCTCCTTAAAATATGCATTTATAATCTTGAAAATAAGACAAGTTAGCTGTTATAAAAAATAAATGATAGTATAAAATTCTTTACACTAAGGAGGTATATAACTTATGTTCTTCCTTATACTAGTGCATTTTCTTTGAGAAATACATTCCAGAAAATTAATAAACCATAGACTAGTTAATTTGCTAACGCGAAAATTCAAAATTTGTATGTCAAGTTACCAATTGGCCATAGGAGTATCCCAAAAGATAAAACAAATTGTACGTAAAGAATAATGATGTTCATGACCTCATCGACCAAAATGATGATGCATGTCCTACACCATGTTAGGGCTATGATCCAAATGAGCAAAAGGTGTCATGGCAGTTGAAGGATTTTGTGCCAAGATAATTGAGTAACCATCATCAAAATTGTCCATCTCTTGTGCCACTAGCTGCCACACTAAGCTCCCTCCCATGGCCCCTCCTGCTTTCATGAAAGTGTCTTGAATTTTGACTATATCCTGGATCTTTGCTTGACTTTCCAAATTCAGCAAGCACCAATAGTATATATATTTTTTCTCTTATTATATAAGAGACAATCAGTACTGAAGCAGGTGTCTTTCTGGAACAAAAAATTTAAAATTATTTCTTTTGTTCTACTTTAATTTAATTAGTGTATAATTTTTCCCAAAATTATGGAGTTCTTTTTAGTTAAGACTTTTAAATCGACGTGCCTGCTTCATCTTGTTTTGGAAAAAAAAATCAAAAATTTATTTCTTTTGTTCTACTTTAATTTAATTAGTGAATAATTTTTTTGAAATTATAGAATCCTTTTTAGCTCTGACTTTTAGTTCTCCGTCGACGTGCCTTCTTTTGCATGTTTCTGAAAAACAAATTAAAAAATTATTCTTTTTGTTCTACTTTAATTTAATTAGTGTATAATTTTTTGAAATTATGAAATCCTTTTTATCTATGACTTATAAAATCGGCGTGCCTCCTTTAACGTGTTTCGGAAATTTTTTAAGAAAAATTATTTCTTTTTTCTACTTTAATTTAAATAGTGATTACTTTCTTTGTTCTACTATAATTTAATGTGTGTATAATTTTTTCGAAATTATGGAATCCGTTTTAGTTACGACTTTTAGTTTTAAATTCATATTCTTTAGTTATTGCTTAATTATTTTGAATGTCGGTAATATTTATTTATATCTTGTAACAACTTTGAGTAAAAAATTAACGGTCAATGACGAAAAATACTTTAATTATAGACATCTTAATGGACCTCTTCACAATAAATTTGCACAGACTTTTAATTAACCACTTATATATCAAAAAATCATATTAAATTTATTCAACTTTCTAAACTCTACATATATCACATAAATTAAAATAAAAAAGTACGATGATATTGGGCCCGTGCTAGCACAAACACCTATATCTAGTATATACTAGAAGATAGAGTGAGGATAGACTTTAATAATAACGAGTTGAGTTGAGTTGACGTGAGTACTTTTACAGTCATGTAAATCTTTTGTTACTGCTTTTGTAACGAGTTGAGTTGAGGTGAGTACTTTTCCAAGTCATGTTAATTCAGTTATCTACGTTTTCAGTTCTCCTTGCATACTCGTACATTCAATGTACTGATGTCATTCGACCTGCATCCTTTTATGATGCAGATATAGGTGTTCAGGATTATAAATAGATGCTTCGTTGAGAACACTCTACACTCGAGTTAGCTTTTGGTGAGTGTAACACCCCAGAAATTTTTTAAACTAAGACTCAAATCGTTCTTCGTAGTGAGTGAGATTTTACCATGGAATTTAATATTTCATAAGTGTTAAGGTCACTAGATGTAGCACGTTGAGTTCCAAGGAGAACTAAAGAGAGTTCGTTCAAGTCATTCCTAAGTTTGTCAACTTCAAATGCCCATAACTTTTAGTACAAGATGAGTTAGCAGACCCATAAGATATTAAATTAAATCCCTTTGAGTCATCTTTCCAACGCCACCAAGTTTGCTAAATTTTGAGCTCTGAGTAAAAAGTTCTGAGTGATTTACTAACGAAGAACAAACCTGGTAGCAGCTCCGTGATGGCTCCGCGTTACGGAGCCAATACGGACCTCACTGTCTTCTGAAAAATTATTCCGACTCCCAGCTCATTTTGGTCCCAAAAACCCTTAGTAGGTCATCTAAATTACCCTAAACGAGTAGAAAATTCAGTTTTCTTAAATCAAACCCTTTCATCCACTCCAAAAATTCTACGCTCAAGAAATTCAAGAAACGCTAAGGCTAGGGTTCTTCTTCCAAGATTTTCCTTCAAGTTCTTCAAGAAGTTGGTTCTTTCAGGTATGTAACCTTCTGTAACATCCGGCAATTTGAAATAACTATGAAGAAGCTTGAAATTTGGAAATAGTGATTTTTGAAAAGAATTCAAAAATCTGGGAATTTATCTAAGTAGGGAAAAAGTTAGTTTTTGGTCAACTTCGAACAGTCATAACTCCTAGATCAGGATGAATTAGGTGTATTTACAGTTATGTTTGCAAAGCCCTTGGAATGATATTTCCAACTCCGCCGAGTTTTCTCGATTTCGAGTTCGTATGAGTGAGTTATGCCCTTTGGAAGTTGGGTTGTTGGCACAGGGAAGTCAACCCGAATTTTGTAGGGGTATTTTGGTCTTTTTCCTAACCATTTCTTTTGGTTATATTAAGGGTTTAGACTGATTTTAAATCAGTTTTCCCTTTTAAAAGTGAGGGTTAGGGTTGTGAGTGAAGGAGAGAAGAGGAGAAAGGAGAAGAAGAAGCTAAGTTCGTCGAGATCATCGTGGTTTTCGTCGGGGGTGATCCCTAATAAGGTATGTGAGATCATAGTGTTGGATTGGTTTATTCCCCCACACGCCAAACTCGTTTTAATTCCAAGAAAATATTGGTTGTGTTTGTTGAAGTTTATGGTTGTGTTGTTGAAGTTTTCTTGTTGGTTTGGTGCATGTTTCCGGTTGTGATTTTGAGTTGAATCTAGTGTGTGTTGAGGGGTTTTATGATTATAAGTGCTTGGGGCTGAAACCTTTGGAGTTAAGAAGGTTTAGAATTGGAAAAACTAAGGAGAAAAGTTGGATTTTCGAGGGAAAAGGTTGGGGCGTCGCACCAGCCAGCGCGCCCCAACAGGGGTTCTGAAGTTTCCCCCTTGGGGCGGCGCACCTTGCAGAGCGTCCAGCAGCCCTTCTGAAGTCTGAAGGCTGGTGCCTCGCGCCTCTCAGAGTGCCAAGGACGCCAATACTTTCCATTCATTCCCCAGTTTTTCATACATGTTCTTTGGTAATGTACCTATGCTTTATGGTTGGTTTCAACACTCTAAGGTACATCTAAATATCCCGAACTCATCCATAAACATGAGATCACTACCCTTGAATCCATAATCCAATTCGAGGGAAGTTAGGATCCAAGTCAAGTGAAGTTGTGGTCGATCTTAGAAGTTAAGAAGCAAGTCATAGCAAGTTTCTTAAAGTTTTTCAAGAGTCTTTAGTGAACATTTTAACTTCATTTTAAGACTCAAGTTTCAAGTTGAGTAAAGAGTATAGAGTTTCAAGTTAAGTAAAGAATATAGAGTTTCAAGTTAAGCCACAACCTTGAGTTCATAAATCACATTCAAGGTAGAGTTGAGAGTCAAGTCTTGAGAGTTCTTTCAAACATTTTTTAAAAAGTCCCTTTGAGTCTTTTGAGGAGTCTTCCACAATTTCTACTAACGTGTCTCAAGACTCGAGCAAGTGAGTATGATAATGAGGAGAATGTATTCATGAGTATACTTTATCATCACGAGATCCTTCATATCATGAACCATAACTCTTAAATTTATAATTTACATTCAAGAGAGAGTCAAGAGTAGAGTTCAAGAAAGCCTTTGAGTTCAATTGTGAATCCTTTGAGATCAACTATCGATTTTGAGTTAAGTTTTGAAGAAGTAAGTATGAGAATGAGAAGAGTCATAAACATGAGTTCCATAATATTCTTTAGACCCTCGAGTCAAGTCGTTCATGCCCATAATTCCGTATGAACTTCATAAATTGAGTACCTTTGAGAGGAGTAGTATATTCAAGTTCTAAGTCTTGAGTATTGAGTTTCTAACCCTTCTGAGATTATATTCCTAATCATGAAACTATTACATGCTACCCGTGCAGTCCTTAAGTTGAGTAGTTCATTCCCATAATTCTGCATGAACCATATGAGTCGAGAAATCTTGAGATGAGTAGTATCATTGAAGTCTTGAGTTCTGAATTGTTGAGTTCCGAGTATCGAGTTCTTTGTATGGTTATTGAAAACCTTGAATTGAGTCGCTCATGTCCATCATTCGGCATGAACCCTATTTTGAGAAGTCTTTTACATTTTTTTCTAAACTTGTTTTAAGACTTGAGCACTTGAGTTGAGAAAGAGTAGAGTCGAGTCATTTTCTTTAAAATGATTTATGGGGACTAAGTATTCCTAAGAGTAAATTTTTTTCACATTTAAAAGAGGAGGAAACTGAGATTTACAAAAGATTTTGTGCAGTTAAGTAACATCTCTTTTTGGAGAAAGATTTTAAGTAATAATATCAAACCACAGAAAGAGTTATGTTTTTAAACATATGAGCTGAGTATATTTTGGTAGTAGTATTGGGAACCGATATGGGGAAGAGTTTATACAACTCACAGCCCCCATAAACCATGTAGCCGACGTGGGTAGAAAGGGTCATACTTTTTAGATGATGCCTTAGTGCTTTTTAGCACATAATAGTGGATCCACTTAATTGAGAGGTCTTATACCTTGGCAAAGTATAAGACAATTCTGGCAGCGTGGGTGAGACGTTGTATCATCACATAGCTCATAGTGATGGTTGTCGGTTAGATAAACTCCCACAAAGTTATATTGTATTTTTATATATACACTAAGTATTATTGTATTTTTCAATGCATTGAGTTGCTATCTACAGTTTTACCGCTTTCCATATATATTGCATCTTTTACTATTGATTTATCCTTGAGTATCATGAGTTGAGTATTTCGAGTTGAGTATCTTGAGTTGATCTGTGCTTCATTGTGTCGAGTACCTTATTGTTGAGTTTCACTGAGTTGAGTATCTTATTACTGAGTTAAGTATCTTATCCTTGAGTACTTCTGAATTGAGTAAGTTTGAGTAGTTTTGAATATCCTTGAGTATACCTTCAGTAAAGTTTGAAAAGAGGTACGTATGTTTCCTTTTTATCAAGTTCAAGCTTATGTTATGCTTTATAACTCCCCTTACATGCTTGTACATTCCACGTACTGAGCCATTTGGCCTGCATCATGATGCAGATATATGTATTCAAGGTCATCAATAGGAGCTTCGTTGATACCACATTGAGTTTGAGTTAGCTATGGTGAGCCTCTTTGCTTCCGGAGGGTTCCACTTTTACTGTCAGTTATATCAGTTGTTAAAAGGTCGTGGGTCTTGTCCCGACTTCCATATTTGTCATTTAGAGGCTTCATAGATAGACTGTAGAGTCTCAGAAATCTGTTCATTTATTTCATTTAGAGTTTTTCATTTGAGTTAAAGCCTTATAATTGAGTTTCATGAATTTTTATTCTATTTTTAAGCTTTGTATTCTTGAGTTAGTCTTTCGCTTGTAGTCAGCCAGGATGAGGGTTCGCCATGAGGACCAGCAATGGTTCTCGAGTGCTGACCACGTCCAGGGTGTAGGCTCGGGTCGTGACAAACTTGGTATCAGAGCACAGAGTTCAAGTGTCCTAGGGTGTCTATGAAGTCGTGTCAAATAGAGTCTTGTTTACGGTTGTGAGGGACCCAAATCTATAAACGAGGGACTACTGCCATTTAAGAAAAGTTTTCCTTCTTTCATACTCTTAATCATGCAGTAGAGCTATGTCATAGAGACTTTTTCATTCTCGTGCGTTCTCATATCCATTCGACTACCCATCATACTAGAGGTGGTTGAAAAGCAGAGTCAGTCCTTTATCGATGAATTGTTCTTAGAAAGAATCTTGAGAAAGTCATGAGACTCTAGAGGGGCTTGAGAGATGCCAATGAGTAAGTGTTCAGTTTTAGAGGAATGCACCCATAATTATATGAATCGTGAGTTTGAGCTAAAATCGAGTTGTATTCCTTCTCTAAGTCATGTTTCAGCTGAGATCCTGATGAGAAAGTATGTTTAGAGCTTGGGTAGTATTTTCACCCAAAAGGTAGCATGAGTTACGAGATCATGAGATGTAGTAGTGAAAGAGCAGAGAGTTAGAGGAAAGTATGCAGAGGTTTAGTAATCCTAGAAAGGGAGATAGTGATGAGGCAAGCTATGTTATTATAGTCATACACCCAGTAAGTTACTAATGAAGAGTTTTCCCTTATGGGTAGACTAAGAAGGGATGAGTTGTGCAGATTCCATAATAGGAGGTAGAGTGTGCTGTAGCTAGAAAGGAGTTGGTGATGAAGTGTCATTGTGTAGGAAATGACCAAGTGTAATTGTTGAATAGGAGAGTAGGAGTATTCATGAGGTGATAGATCTAAGCTAGGCTTATGATTTTGAAGGAGTGCCTATAATATTCAAAGTGTTATAGAACTAATTAGGCATTGATGTATAGTGAATGAGTGAATAGTACTCAAGTTGTGATTGGAAATATGATAGTAAATTGTAAGTATGAATACTAAGAGGTGAGGATGACTATTTGTCTAAGGTCCTAGTGGACGAGTATTTGAATTTGTATCTAGTAGTTGTAATTTAGTATAGTAAGTGAGCAATCATATTGATATTCGGGTTTAGTCATAAACATTAAGCTTGAATTTGAGATGAGCATCGTGGTTAAAAGAATGGCAACATGAGGGTGATGATGTTAGCCTTTAGATTTGATCTGGAAGACTTGACATAGAGTAGGTGAGGAATTGAGGTGATAAGATGCAATAAATATGAGTGGTACAAGTGAGAGACCCTAATGTTTAGATAAGGGCAGTGAAGTGTGGCTAAGTAACACGAGTAACAAGAGCATTAAGAGGTGTTCCGAGATGGTATGTTACCAAATGAGGTTCCAATTAAGTTATAAATTTCCATGTGTGTCTAGATAGCATAATTGAGTTGTCAATGTGGAATAGGTTCATAGCTTTCAAGTGCTAGCTTTAGACCTAAGGGGTAGATGATAAGATGAGAAATGAAGTCAAGTATTGATAATTTCTTAAGGAGCTGATTAGTAGGAGTCCATGGAGTTGTTAGAGTACTAAGCTTGAATGTGGTGTTGTTAAATATTAGGTGGTTCTTGGTATGACCCCAATGTGGTGGTAAAGATTAATAGTTTTGGGATGACATTCCCTATAGAGAGGTATAGAACCCAAACCTAAGGATCTGGGTTAAGCTTGAATATAGTAAGAGTATACCACTAGGCTCAGATTTAGTAAGAATAACCTCATTCCATACCCAGTCCAGTTGTTATTTGAGGATGAATGATCCCAAGGGGGAGATATTGTAACACCCCAGAAAACTTTCGAACTAAGACTTGAACCATTCTTCGTAGTGAGTAAGATGTTACCAAGGAATTAAATATTTCTTAAGTGTTAAGGTCACTAGATGTAGCACGTTGAGTTCCAAGGAGAACTAAAGAAAGTTTGTTCAAGTCATTCTTAAGTTTTTCTTAAGTTTTGGGTCAACTTCAAATGACCATAACTTTTAGTACAGGATGAGCTAATAGACGCATAAGATATGAAATTAAAACCCTTCGAGTCCTCTTTCCAACGCCGTCGAGTTTCCTAAATTTTGATCTTTGAGTAAAAGTTATGACTAATTTACTAACGATGCCCAAACCTAGAAGCAGCTCCGCAATGGCTCCCCGTTACTGAGCCAATACAGACCTCACCGCCTGGAAAAATTCCGACTCCCAACTCATTTTATTTATTTTTTAAAGGGTATTTTGGTCCAAAAAACCTTAGGAGGTCATCTAAATTACCCTAAACAAGTAGAAAAATCAGGTTTCTAAAATCAAACCTTCTAATCCACTCCAAAAATTCTACGCTCAAGAAATTCAAGAAACGCTAAGGCTAGGGTTCTTCTTCCAAGATTTTCCTTCAAGTTCTTCAAGAAGATGGTTCTTTCAAGTATGTAAGCTTCCATAGTGTTGGGTTTTTTCACCCACACGTCAATCATGTTAATTTCAGCGTTAAATTCATTCTAGAAATATGAATGGTTGATGTTCTAGAATTGTGTTCTTGAAATTATTTTTCGTTCCTGAGTTTAGATGAGATTCATGAGTTCTTGAGAAAATCGTGTTGATTTTAGAGTTGTGTTCGATTAGATTCTTGTGTGCATGTATTGGGTATCTGAATCTAAAGAGAAATTGAAGAAAAGAATCGAATTTAGGCGAATTGGGGTTAGAAAACGAAGAAGGAAAAGTCGGGTGAATCTGGTACTTCACTCTGCGTCACGGACCTTCCCTCCCTATGCACATAATCTTTCTCTGCATTGCAGAGAGGTCGCGGACCCCTCTGAATTATTACTGAGTTGAGTATCTTATCCTTGAGTACTTCTGAATTGAGTAAGTTTGAGTAGTTTTGAGTATCTTTGAGTATTCCTTGAGTTGAGTAAGTTTGAAAAAAGGTAAGTATGTTTCCTTTTTATCAAGTTCAAGCTTATGTTATGCTTTAGAATTCCCCTTACATGCTCGTACATTCCACGTACTGAGCCATTTTGCCTGCATCATGATGCAGATACAGGTATTCAAGGTCATCAACAGGAGCTTTGTTGATACCACATGGAGTTCAAGTTAGCTATGGTGGGCCTCCTTTCTTCCGGAGGGATCCACTTTACTGTCAGTTATATCAGTTGTTAGGAGGTCGTGGGTCTTGTCCCAACTTCCATATTTGTCATTTAAAGGTTTCATAGATAGACTGTAGAGTTTCAAAAATCTTTTCATTTATTTTATTCAGAGTTTTTCATTTGAGTTAAAGTCTTGTAATTGAGTTTCATGAATTTTTATTCAATTTTTAATTTTTGTATGCTTGAATTATTCTTCCACTTGTAGTCAGTCAGAATGAGGGTTCGCTTAGGGACCATCAATAGTTCTCGAGAGCCGACCACGTCCAGGGTATAGTCTCGGGTCGTGACAGTGAGCCTCATTGTATTCTGGAGGACTTTATATTTACTTTCATTTTAGTAGTTTTGAGATGTCGTGGGTGTTATCTCGATATCCCTCTTTAATATTAAAGGCATCATAGATAGATATAGTTAAGGAGTCTTTAAGAATTTACTTTCTTTTGAGTTGTTTTACAAACTATAAGTATTTATATTGAGTATTTTCCAGATCTTATGATTTGAGTGAGTTTAACTAATTTAATTCAATTTTAAGCTTATGTATGTTTGAGTTAGTGTTCCATTTGTAATGAGCCAGGATGAGGGTTCGATTGTGAACCAGCAATATGTCATGCCTAGCCTACACCCTGGGGGGGGGACTGGCACTCGAGAACCATTGTTGGCCCCAAGAGAACCCTTGGTCTGGCTTACTTACTCATTGGAAGACTTAACTCAACAAAGATAAATCTATGTAATAAACTGGAATGTTATAAAGGAACATTCAACTGGCCATTAAGGAAAACTCAAGTCTCAACATAAGATAATGACAATGAAAAGACTAAAGAACTAACATTTGATTGTATATGAAGCCTCTAAACAACTAAGATGGATGTCGGGACAAGACCCACGACATCCTAATGAACTAAAGCTACTAAAAGCAATAAAAGGGGTCCTCCGAAAGCAATGAGACTCACCAACAACTCTGGAGCTCAACGAGAATCAACAATGCGCTGGATGTTGATCCTGGTTACCTGTGTCTGCATCATATGAAGATGTAGGCCAAATGACATCACTACATTGAATGTACGAGTATGCGAGGGGAATTCTAAAACAAGACAAAAGCTTAAAAGTAACTGAAAGAACTTACCTAGCTCAACTTAACTCAACTTAAATGAACTCATTTCAATATAAAGTAGTATAAAACAAGTTCAATATAAAGAAAAGATTTTTAAAATATGGATGTTAACTCTCTGTATTTGGAAATACAATAATACTCTTTGTGTATGCAAAGATAAAATATAAGTCTGAAATGTATTAAAAATACAATTATATTGTGTATATAAGAATTCAAATACTTCTGTGGGAGTTTCTCTAATAGACAACCATCACGTCAGAACTATTGTGATGATACAACATTTTACCTCACGCTGTCAGGGCCGTCTTATGCCTTGCCGATAGTATAGAACCTGAACTACTAAGTGGATCCACTATTCTATGCTAAAAAGCACTAAAGGAATCATCTAAAAAGTATGACCCTTTTCTACCCATGATGGCTACATGGTTTATGGGGGTTGTGAGTTGTCTGAACTCTCCCCCATATCGGTGCTCAATACTACTCCCAAAATATGATACTAGCTCTTATGTTTAAAACCATACTTCTTTATGTGATTTGAGATAATTTCTCAAAAACTTAGCTCAAAGGCTGTCTTGAAAATCAAAGTTTCCTCTCTTGCTTAATTTTGAAACCAACTACTCTTTTCTGAAAACTAGCTCAAAGGGTCTGTGGAAATCAAGGTTGCCTTTTCTTATTTAAATGTGAAAACATTTTAAACTCTTTGGGGATACATAGTCCCCATATACTTCTTTGAAGATATGAACTTCAATCTTTACTCTTTACTCAACTTGAACTTTAAGTCTTAAAACAAAGTTAAAACATTTGGAAACGACTCTTTGAAAACTCTAAGAACTCTTATTGACTTGACTCTTACTTCTCTTTACCTTGATCTTACCTTTCCTTGAATTGGATTATGATTCAGCGTTCATGGTCTCATGTTTATGGATGATTTTGTGATGTTTAGACATACCTTAGAGTGTTGAAATCAACTAGAAAACATAGGAGTACGAAAAGATGGGGAAGAAATGGGAAGAACTTCCGTCCCTGGCGCTCTGAGCGACGTGGGAACTAGAGGGAAAACTTCAGAAGCAAGGGTGGGGCTCTATGGCTAGCACAACTCACCTAGACCCAAACTTCAGAGCCTCTGCTGAGGCGTTCTGGCAGGGGCGGTGCCCCAAGCCCCTAACCAGGTGAGTCCTGACTCTTTTGGCTAATTTTTCAACTCTAAACCCCCTATTTCGAATTGGTTCTTTCCCCAAACACTTAGGATCAATCATACCTTCAATATATACAAGATTCAATTCGAAATCACACCCTAAAACATTAATCAAACTCATGAAAACTTTAACAACTCAACCCACAAGAATTCAAACGAATTTCATCTAGAACTCAAAGGATTTACTTTCAAATCTAATATACTTCACTGAATTGAATCATGATTGGTGTGTGGGTAAACTAACCCAACGCTACGTGATCACACATACCTCGTAGGGATAACCCCTTGATGAAATCCACAAGCGATTCTTGAAGATCTTGACGATTCTTGCTTTTTCTACTCTTATTTTCTCTTCTCTCAAAACCCTAACTTTTTTTCCAAAAGCGTAAACTGAATAAGATCAGTTTAGACCCCAACTAATTACCTAAAATCAAAATAAAATAATTGAGTAAGGAAAATACCATAATGCCCTTCTAAAATTTGGATTAGACTTTTCTTAATTAAACAACACAACTTCAAATGGCCATATCTCAATTATAAGAACTCGTAATCGCGCAAACTCAGCGGCGTTGGAAAGATAATTCCAAGATATTTCATACGGTGTCTGAAAGTACACCTAACTCATCCTAAGCTAGGAGTTATGGTTGTTTAAATTTGACCAAAAACTCAAACTGAACTTAACTTAACCAATTTTCCAGATTTTCTATTATTTCCAAAAAAACTCACTCTTTCTAATTCTACCTCTTTCTAGTTATGGGGTGTTACAATATCTCCCCCTTGGGAACATTCATCCTCGAATGAGATTACTCTTACTAGGTTAAGGGCATGACATCAAACATGCAGTTCAACACCCAACAAGCATAATGTAATTACAACATGCTAACTTATAAATGAAAGAGTATTAAGAAGAGAATTAGTACATTGGTCTGGAACTTCTCCGATTTCAAAGAGATGTGGATATATCTTCTTCATATCTTTCTCAGCTTCCCATGCAGCTTCATCAACAAATTGGTTTCTCCAAAGGACTTTGACTGATGCAAATTCCTTAGTCCTCAACTTGCAAACTTGGCGATCTAGAATCTGGACTGGAATCCCTTCATAAGATAAGCTATCCCTGATCCCAAAATTTTCAGTTGGTATGATCAATGAAGGATCGCCCATGCACTTTTTCAACAAGGAGATGTGAAAAACCGGATGCACCGTGACTAACTCTTGTGGTAGCTCTAACTCATAACCTACATTACCAACCCTTTTTGATATTCTGTAAGGGCCAATATACTGGGGACTAAGTTTCCCCTTCTTACCAAATCTCATAACACCCTTCATAGGTGAAACTTTCAAGTAGACCCAATCATCTACTTCAAACTCTAGCTCCCTTCTCTTAACATCAGTGTAGGATTTCTGACGACTTTGTGTTGTTTTCAACCTCTCTTGAATCACTTTCACCTTCTCTATAGCTTGATGAACTAAATCTGGTCATATCAACCCAGCTTCACCAACTTCAAACCATCTAATAGGAGATCTGAATCTTCTCTCATAAAGAGTTTCATATGGAGCCATTTGGATGCTAGAGTGGTAACCATTGTTGTAAGCAAATTCAATAAGAGGTAGGTGATCATCCTAATTACCTTTTAAATCAATCACACAAGCCCTCAACATATCCTCTAAGGTATGAATAGTGCACCCTAATTGCCCATCTGTCTAAGGATGAAATGCAGTACTTAAGTTCACATTTGAACCCAAGCCTTTTTGGAATGACTTCCAAAACTATGTAGTAAATTATGCACCTCTGTCTGAAATAATGGAGACCGGAACCCCATGAAGTCTTACCACCTCTTGAATATACAACTTAGCATAATATTCTGCTGAATGGGTAGTCTTTACCGGCAAAAAGTGGGTTGATTTTGTCATTATATCAACAATCACCCAAATAGAATCATGTTGCCTACGAGACCTTGGTAAGCTTGTGATGAAATCCATATTAATCATCTCCCACTTCCATTCTGGAAGTTCTATATTCTGAGCCATACCGCCTGGCCTTTGGTGTTATACTTTAACTTGTTGGCAATTTGGACACTTGGCCACAAACTCTGCAATGCCCTTCTTCATACTACTCCACCAATAAACTTCTCTCAACTCACGATACATTTTTGTGGAACCCGGATGGATGGAATATCTGGAGATATGAGCTTTCTCCAAGACCCTCTCTTGGAGTTCATCCACCATTGGTACACGCAATCTATCTTGATACCTCAATACACCATCTCCCCCTTGTTCAAAAGCCATAACTTTTTGCTTATGAACATTTTACTTCAATTCAAGCAAAATAGGGTCTTGGTCTTGTTTCTCTTTAACTTCAGACACTAAAGATGATTCAGCCCCATTCATCACTACTACTCATCCTTCTGTGGAATCCATTAGTCGGACTCCAAAGCGTGCAAGTCTATGCACATCTCTTGCTAGCTCTTTCTTATCTTCCTTAAAATAGGAGGTACTACCCATAGAAAACCTGCTCAAGGCATCAACAACAACATTAGCCTTACCTGGGTGATAAAGAATACTCATGTCATAATCCTTGAGTAATTCCAAACACCTCCTTTGTTTGAGGTTAAGCTCTTTCTGAGTAAACACATACTGAAGGTTCTTGTAATCAGTGAAATCATCCACATGAACACCATAAAGATAATGGCACCATATTTTCAAAGAAAAAACTACAGCAGCCAACTCTAGATCATGGGTTGGGTAGTTCCTCTTATGGACTTTCAACTGTCTAGAGGCATAAACTATAACTTTGTCATTCTACATTAATACACAACCCAAACCAACTCTTGACGCATCACAATAGACAACAAATTCTTGCGTACCTCAAAACTGGGGCAGTAGTCAACCTCTTTTTCAATTCCTGAACGCTTTTCTCACAAGCTTCAGACCATTGAAACTTCACTGTCTTCTGAGTCAACTTGGTCAAAGGAGATGAAATAGATGAGAACCCCTCTATGAACCTTCTATAATTGCCAGCCAAACCCAAGAAACTCATAATATCAGTTGGAGATGTGGGTCTAGGCCAATTCTGCATTGCCTTAATTTTCTGAGTATCAACTTTAATTCCCTCTCTAGACACAATGTGGCCTAAGAATACTACAAACTCAAGCCAAAACTCACACTTAGAGAACTTGGCATACAACTCTCTATCTTTTAGAGTCTGGATAACTATTCTGAGATGACTAGCATTATCTTCATTCCTTGAATAGATTAGTATGTCATCAATGAAGACGAAAACAAACATATCTAAATAAGGTTTGAAAACTCTATTCATAAGGTCCATGAATGCTACAGGCACATTGGTCAAACGAAAGGACATGACCAGAAACTTATAATGACCATAATGGGTTCTGAAAGCTGTCTTTGGAATATCACATTTCCTAACTCTTAATTGATGGTAGCCAGATCTGAGGTCTATCTTAGAGAAACAGGTGGCACCCTGTAGTTGGTCGAAAAGATCATCAATCATTGGGAGATGATACTTATTCTTGATGGTAATCTTGTTCAACTGATGGTAATCTAAACACATCCTAAGGGAACCATCATTCATCTTCATAAACAAGACTGGAGTGCCCCAATGTGAGACACTTGGTCGAATAAAGCCCTTATCAAGGAGGTCTTTCAATTGTTCTTTAAGCTCTTTTAACTCTGTTGGTGCCATTCTATATGGCAGAATAAATATAGGATTAGTATTTGGGAGAACATATATACCGAAGTCTATCTCTCTCTCAGGAGGGACTCCGGAAGATCATCTGGAAAGACTTCTGAAAACTCTTTTACTACTGGAACTGACTGAATAAGAGGTATCTCAACACTAGAGTCATTAAATAGAACTAAGTGATAGAGACACACCTTAGAAACTAACTTCCTTGCCTTAAGGTACAAAATGAAATGACTCTTAGGCACTGCTGAACTACTTTTCCACTCTAAGACTGGCTCATTTGGAAACTGAAACTTGACAACTCGAGTTCTACAATCAACTGAGGCATAACAGGCATGAAGCCAGTCCATACCAAGAATGACATCAAAATCTACCCTGTCTAACTCAACTAAATCAGCCATGGTGCTCTTGTGATTGACGAAAACGGGACAATCACGATAGACTCTCTCTGCTATAATAGACTCACCAACAGGTGTAGAAACACTGAAGGGTTCACTAAGTTGCTCAGGAATAACATTAAAATTCATCGCAACATACGGAGTTACAAAGGATAAACTTGCTCCTGGATCTAGCAAAGCATAAGCAGTAAAGTTAAAGACTTGGATCATACCGGTGAAAACATCTGGCAAATTTTCTTGCTCTTGGCGACTATTGATAGCATATAAGTGGTTTGTTCCTCCGCCAGTACCGAAAGTAGCCCCTCTAGGTGCAGCTCTGTCTGGTGGAGCAACTAAAGAAGATTGGGCTCTATTGCCTCCATTACCACTTCCTTGCTTGTTCTTTGGACATTCTCGCATGAAATGACCATTCTAACCACACTTGAAACAACCAGTGGAGCCCTCACGACAAGTACCTGAGTGATTCCTTCCACACTTAGCGCAGGCAGGAGGCTTACTACCCCCTTGTGCCATACTACCCTGAAAATAGGCAGGTTTGGCTCTGAAATTCTGACTATTGTACTCAATTTTGTTCTTTGGTGCATGTGCACTAGTAGATGATGGAGCAAGTCCTTTCTGTTTCTGTTGGAAGGATGATCGATTGCCATTATTCTTCTGCTATCCGGACTCATTCCCTGTCTTAGCTCTCTTACTCTTGAAATCTTCTCTATCCCTCAGCTTCTCTTCCTCAACCTGTTGAACATAGACCATCAACCTTGCTATATCCATGTCACCTATTAGCATTGCAGCCTTACCTTCCTTACTTAATAGACGAGACAGCCCAGCAACAAACAAACTCATTATGCTCCTCATGTCAACAACCATCTCCGGAGCATACCGGGAAGGTTGTGTGAACCTCAGACTATAATCATGAATGCTCAAAGAATCCTACTTAAGCGTGAGAAACTCTCGTACCTTAGCCTCTTTCAGTTCTCGGGGGAAGAAACGCCCCAAGAATGTCTCCTCAAAACAATCTCAACTCGCAGGTGGTGCTCCCTTAGCTCTACCCTCCTTCCATTGGTCAAACCAAGTCCTAGCAACATTCTTCAGTTGATATGCAGCTAGTTCTACTCACTCAGCATCGACAACGTGCATAACCTCAAATACCTTCGTCAGTTCCTCAACAAAGCTCTCTGGATCCTCAGTAACACTTGAACCTGTAAAGCTTGGTGGATTCATCCTTAAGAACTTACGAATCCTTGAAGTGTCAGCTACCTCCTGACAATTCCCTATCTGTTGCCGAGCTTGGTTGGTCACAACTTAGCTCAATATTCGGATAGTCTCATGGAACTCAGCATTGGTGACCTCCCCTCGGGGTTGCACTTCCGGTACATTGGGTACCCCTTGTTCTTGTGGTTCAACATTTCTCCTAGCCGAACGACCTATGACTGCTCTTCATAGAGGGATGATCTGAAAGACACGTGCAAGCACGAGTTAGAAGGAAACTTTTTAGATAAACTCTAACGCATGAAATGAGTATGAAAGAAGTGAGAACATTCCTAAGTGTTGCAGCCTTCTAATTATCGATGTGGCGTGCTTCACACCGATAACTAGGATTCTATAGACACGGCTTCATAGACTCCCTAGGACTCTTGAACTCTATGCTCTGATACCAAGTTTGTCATGCCCCGAGCCTACATCCAGGGTGGGACTGGCACTTCAGAACATTTGTTGTCCCCAAGCGAACCCTTGGCCTAGCTTACTTGCTCAACGGAAGACTTAACTCAACAAAGATAAATCTATATAATAAACTAGAATATTATAAAGGAACATTCAACTGGCCATTAAGGTAAACTCAAGTATCAACATAAGATAATGACAATTAAAAGACTAAAGAACTAACATTTGATTGTCTATGAAGCCTCTAAACAACTGATATGGATGTCGGGACAAGACCCACGACATCCTAATGAACTAAAGCTACTAAAAGCAATAAAAGAGGTCCTCCGGATGCAAGGAGGCTCACCAATAACTCTGGAGCTCAACGAGAATCAATGATGTGTTGGATGTTGATCCTGGTTACTTGTGTCTGCATCATATGGAGATGAAGGCCAAATGACATCAGTACATTGAATATACGAGTATGCGAGGGGAATTCTAAAACAAGACATAAGTTTGAAAGGAACTGCAAGACTTACCTGGCTCAACTCAACTCAACTTCACTGAACTCATTTCAATATAAAGAAGTATAAAACAAGTGCAATATAAAGAAAAGCTTTTTAAAACATAGATGTCAACTCTGTGTATTTGGAAATACAATAATACTTTGTATGTATGCAAAGATACAATAATTCCGAAATGTATGTAAAATACAATTAAACTGTGTATATAAGAATACAAATACTTATGTGGGAGTTTCTCTAACCGACAATCATCACGTAAGAGCTATTGTGATGATACAGTGTTTTGCCTCACGCTGCCAGGGCCGTCCTATACCTTGCCGAGGGTATAAAACCTGAACTACTAAGTGGATCCACTAGTCTATGCTAAAGAGCACTAAAGGAATCATTTAAAAAGTATGACCCTTTTCTACCCATGATGGCTACATGGTTTATGGGGGCTGTGAGTTGTCTGAACTCTCCCCCATATTAGTGCTCAATACTACTCCCAAAATATGATACTAGCTCTTATGTTTTAAAAACATACTTTGTTCTCTGATTTGAGATAATTGCTCAAAAACTTAGCTCAAAGGCTATCTTGGAAATCAAAGTTTCCTCTCTTGCTTAATTTAGAAAGAGATTACTCTTTTCTAAAAACTATCTCAAAGGCTCTTTGGAAATCAAGGTTTCCTTTTCTTGTTTAAATGTGAAAATATTTTAAACTCTTTGGGGATACATAGTCCTCATATACTTCTTTGAAGCTATGAACTTCAATCTTTACTCTTTACTCTTTACTCAACTTGAACTTTAAGTCTTAAAACAAAGTTAAAACAGTTGGAAAAGACTCTTGGAAAACTCTAAGAACTCTTCTTGACTTGACTCTTACTTCTCTTGACTTTGATCTTAACTTTCATTGAATTAGATTATGGATTCAAGGTTCATTATCTTATGTTTATGGATGATTTTGTGATGTTTAGATGTACCTTAGAGTGTTGAAATCAACTAGAAAACATAGGTACGTACCTAAGGAAATAGTACAAAAAGATGGGGAAGAAATGGGAAGAACTGGCGTCACTGGCGCTTTGACCGACGTTGGGCGCTAGAGGGAAAACTTTAGAAGCAAGGGTGGGGCACTCTGGCTGGAATGTTGCCCCAAGACCCAAACTTCAGAGCCTCTGCTTAGGTGCTCTGGCTGGGGTGGCGCCCCATGCCCCTGCCCAGGTGAGTCCCGACTTTTCTTGTTCGTTTTTCAACTCTAAACCCCTATTTCAAATTGGTTCTTTCCCCAATTACTTAGGATCTATTATACCTTCAATATATACAAGATTCAACTCGAAATCACACCCAAAAACATGAATCGAACTCAAGAAAACTTCAACAACTCAACCCACAAGAATTCCAACGACTTTCATCAAGAATTCAAAGGATTTACTTTCAAATCTAATATACTTCGCTGAATTGAATCATGATTGGCGCGTGGGTGAACTAACCCAACGCTATTTGATCTCACATACCTCGTAGGGATCACCCCTTGACGAAATCCACAAGTGATTGTTGAAAATCTTGACGATTCTTGCTTTTTCTCCACTTTTCTCCTCTTCTGTTCTCTTATCTCAAAATCCTAACTCGTTTTCCAAAAAGCGTAAACTGAATAAGATCAGTTTAGACCCCAACTAATTACCAAAAATCAAAATAAAATAATTGGGTAAGGAAAAGACCATAATGCCCTTCTAAAATCTGGATTAGACTTTCATTAATTGAACAACCCAACTTCAAATGGGTATATCTCACTCATACGAACTCGGAATCGCGCAAACTCGGCGGCATTGGAAAGATAATTCCAAGATATTTCCTACGGTATCTGGAAGCACACCTAACTCATCCTAAGCTAGGATTTATGGTCGTTTGAATTTGACCAAAAACTCAAACTTAACTTAACCAATTTTCCAGATTTCTATTATTTCCAAAAAAATCACTCTTTCTAATTCTAGCTCTTTCTAGTTATGGGGTGTTACACAATGGTTCTAGAGTGTATGTCACTTCAAGGGTGTAGGCTTTGATCGTGACACATCAATACACCCAAAAATATTGTTACAATAAGAGTTCTAGACAAAAATCAATACAACCCAAAAATTTGTTAATATAAGAAAATACTTGTAAAGATTATGAAAATTTACCAGTTCAAGAGGAAAAAATTGGTGTTTGGTTGAGAAAAGACTGGAAGAAAGTTTATAGAGACACATAGCAAGTCGTGCAATGAGAGAGAAGCGACATGATTTTTTTCTAGCGTATTAAATATGTCTGAATTTTGTTAAGAATCTCCTACATATCTAATTCGTTCAGCTCTTTTCAGATCAATTCAGAGGTTGTTTTAAAAGAGAAACATATGAACTTAATGGGCTGAATTGAAATGATTAACATTCAGATCTAAAAATCAAACACACTTAATGAGTTCAATTTGAGTGATTAAAATTCAGACCTTCATTAAGTGCAAATAAATGAGGCCGAAATCTTTACTAATTGATTTGATTATGCAAGAAAAAAGCCAATTTTTAGGCATTAGAGTTATAAAAGTTAGCCGACGTTCGTCCATTTCTATTTTCGGCCACTCCGAGTAGGCATTACCACTCAAATTAAAATATAAACTACTTAAGTTTATTAAAATAATATCATAAATTTATTTGACTATTTTCGGTTTTTCTTCTCCATCAATTTTGAAATGATTCACGTCAAATTATTTTGACATATATCTTAACAATCACTTTGCTAAGCTACACATTTTTCACTAATAGACTTAATCCCCATACTTTGTAGGAGTAATAAGATAGAGAAGAAAAGTTGATCCACCAGAAGAATCGAGAACGTCGGGTGACTGGGGAAGAAGAAGAACGGGCAAAGGGTTCGACGGGTGGGTTTGTGAACGGGGTTAGTTTCCTTTTAATTCATTTTGTTCATTCAATTTTTGTCTTATCTAAGGTTGAAAATTATCTTTTATCTTTTAAATTTGCAAATTCATTTTTTATAGTTAGATTGGGTCCATTGCCACGTGTCATAATTTTATTTGTGACTTTTTAAAGATATCGCATGTGAGTTACATGCACAATAATTGTCATTTTGTGCTCAATAGATACATATTCATCAAAATTAAAGAGTCTAATAGATACTAGTCTTAATTAAGGTGTCTAAGTGAATTATGCGGATAATTGAAAGGGTCCATCGATAACTTAAGTCTTATATGAGTATACATGCATATATAGAAGACTCTACAAACACATGGTCAACATGTGTACTTGTAGGAATTAATGCTCAATTGAAGCCCAATTCTTACATTTCAGGTGGAACAATTTGGACTGTGTTATTTATTTTAATTATACGTGTCACAACATGCACCATAACCTCCATTTTGCTAGTGCACCATAACCTCCACTTTTAATAAAAAGAAATATGTGTGAATAGCGGTTTTAGTCTATGTATTATTATATAATTCTAGTCTTAGTCCTTGTATTATTTGACTATACACATTTAATCTTCAATTATTTGAAGTGTGCGGTTTTTGATGTAACGACTTGATCCGTCGTTTCTAAAGGACATCTAGTGTCGAATTCCAAAATTCTGGAAATATGATGCAAAAATTTAAAAATTTGAGCACACAACGAAATTGATGGATTTTGAATTGGTTGAGATGACGTCAGCGCTCCATAACGAGAAGTTTTCCAAAATTTATAGTATCATTGGTGCAATGCATGTTGGGAAAAATATAGGGAAGCATATGAAATAGCATCATGTTGATCAGTGGCGGAGGCAGAATTTCCATCGAGGGGGTTCAAAAAGATAAGTAAGCACACTAATAGTATCCATATAAGCGGGGCGGGTCAAATATAAATGGGTCGGATCAGATATAAGCAACTAAAAAAATTCAACTCTACCTCAACACGAACAATAAAATCGAGTAATTATATGTTTGACATAACAATAAAATAAGTATGAGAGAATGTATTTTTTAAAACTATAATTATGGGTCTTGTCTCTGTCATTGTTGTATACAAACGTTATTTAATTTTTGAAACTAACTAAGGAATACTTCTAAATCCGATCATATTGTAGCAATAAAATTTGTGTCGAGAAAATAATTA
>JAJOOS010012952.1:0-68243 GCA_029582725.1 Solanum chiquidenum
AAAAAAAAAAAAAAAGGCTACGTCAAGATGGTCTTAATTTACAAATTAATGAAACCTTTAGAAAATCTATCGACCTATCTACATGTGACTTGGTCCCTTCAAAATGTTTCATGTTTCTTCCTCCATAATAAAGGAATAGCCTCTAACCCTTCGGGGTGGCCCAGTGGTTTGGGCTTGGGACTTTCATGTTGGAGGTATCAAGTTCGAAACCCCTTGCCAGCGAAAGCAAGGGGTTTGCCTTCTGGGTCGAGCTCGTCGCACTGGGCTTGCCTAGTGCGGGTTACCTCTCTTATGTGGTTTGCCAGCTATTGCATAGGAGCGGGGGTTTTACCCTATGCGCACCCAAAGGGTAGCGTCTGCGGGTTTCCCTTGTCATAAAAATAAATAAAGGAATAGCCTCTACAAGTAACAATTTGCTAGCATTTCAACACTGAATGGTGTAGCTCCATTAGATATTAAATATTTGCATAAATGGTTGCTTAGTCTCTTGTTTGTTAATTTGCTGCATAACAGGATAAAGCTGACTATGAACCAGATACCAAGTTGACCTCCTCCCTCTTGCTTGTTGTGTGAATGTTGTATGCCTGATATTGAAGTTTCTTGTTAGATAAAAACTATTTTTTTGCCTTGTGCATACAGAATGAATGGGAAATAATTGTCATAAATCCAAGATGTTGGAAATAATTTGATGGTTATTTTAATTTATTATGATCCATGCTTTAAATTGATAGGCAACAGCAAGGTGATGAGACACCCATGGTCTGGGAAATGCTTCTCTACATTTTTATCATTTATTCACCAGATTGGCATTACAAGACTACAATGCCCACATTTTTGTTCCTTTACGGTGTAGTATTTGCCATTCTGCATTCGCAGATTCACTTTGGTATTGGTTTCATGCTACATTATGCACTATTGTGCCTTCTATGCATTCCTCGCACATATAAGTATTACATTCATACAGAAGACAGATCCGCAAAGCAGCTTGCAAAGTTATATGTGGCCACTTTATTAGTTGGAGCTGCCTGCTGGCTGTGTGATCGTCTATTCTGCAAGCACATTTCAAGCTGGTACTTCAATCCACAAGGTCATGCACTATGGCATGTCCTTATGGGTTTTAATGTGTACTTTGCAAATATGTTCTTGATGTACTGTCGTGCTCAGCAAAGAGAATGGAATCCAAAAATCAAGCACTTCCTCGGATTTTTCCCATATGTAAAGATCCATAAACTAAAAGCTCAGTAGCACAAGTTATTACTCCAAACTCGACCTGTAAGAAAAGAAAAAAAGCCGTGCATGAAATGGCACCAAGGAACAACAAGTGCCAGCTCTACTGATTTTTTGTCTTCTCCATTTTGCAGATGTGTAAATGAAAGTTTGAATTAGTTTCATTTTTTACTGTAAAATTAGTGGTCAACCGGTGTACCATATATATTTATACTTCTATAGAAGGCTGACATGACTAGCTAGTAGTCTTTTTGCTGATGTTTTTGCTTTTGCATTTTAGGAACTGTTATAAACATGGTTTATTTTGCTATTATGCAAGTGCCCACAAATGTGGTTTTTGATTCTGAACCTCATTATCTGGGTCTGTATAGTCAAAGAAATCTTAAATTTTTACTGCTTATGTTGCAATTGTCTTTTGGTTGAAAATTTTGAGGAAATGGGGAAGCCAGGGAAGATGGATTGGATCTAGAGGCAATGCTTATGCCTCTTCTTTATCGATAACACATACCCTTAGTTACAAGATCTAATCTTCCATGGAAGTAAGAGTTTGATATCGATGTATGGTGAATTCGCGAGGGAGTGGTAGCTCCTTAAGATCTACTTTATTCGGTAAAGATAGATGTACTTAATTCCCCGTTCAAGAGAAAAACTCAAGTCCCTTAAATAGGTGAGCTCCCATTATGGCCTACCAATCTTAAATGCAACAACATATGGCTTATTAATCAAAGATTTTAATCGATGTTCAATATCATGAAAGTAAAGATTCACAAACATAATTCTCTGAAAGAGAAAGAGGCAATTCTGAGTTCATAAGATGGCATCCCAAGTCTGTTTTACAGTAAACTTTCTGCCAGATTTGGCTATTGAAGAACACGAGTCAATTTTCTCAAACGTTCCCCCCAGGAAGGGTGAGAATCCTATCCAAGTAATCAAGTTACACATGTTCGAATTTATTCAAAACAGTCCTCCTACCAACAACACAACGCTCCGACCAAAAATGTTTGAGAAAGAAAACAATTCAAAGATGAACAGTGTCAACAATAGCCTCAAGTGTCTTTTTCTCCAACTCTTTCTCATCAATCCACATGGAACTTTGCCGTTGTAGAAGATCATTTTTCTCTTTCTTCTTCTTCGAGAAGTTCTTTTCCCTCATCCTCCAATATTCAAGCTTTTCCTGTCTTTCTTTAAGCTGCAAACAATAATTAAAGAAGCACAGAATATGTTATTTATACTTATTGAGAATATTTGAAAGCAAAGCTATATGCATTTCAGACATACTCGACGATGTAACAGACTACACTCTTGCACCTACTTTACAGTTGAACCTTCTAATTGAACTGTATGTATCGCCTCTAAAAAATCGAGGAAAAAAGATTACTAATAATGTTCGTAAAAACATGCTTGAGGTGCATTAAAGTCTTAAACAAGACACAGAGCCCTAGGTACTTTGCCTCACTTGGGGAGTGTTTTAGTAAACAAGTTCCAATACATGTACCTCATCGTGTGCATGGATCTGTCTTCAAGAGGCGGCACAATGAATGACTATGAATGTATGCATGAGTTAGAGGCTCTACATAAACCATCCATGCATCAAAAAGTTATATTAGGCGTTTGAAAAACACTTTGCTAGAAGGAAAACAATCCCCCTTGCTAACCATTGAATGACTACATTTGAGTGGCAATGAGAATTGTACAGTTTAAATCTAAATTGGATGAACATGAGAGCCAGAAGTAACATTTGATTTGTTTGGATTTTAAATAAAGAAAAGTAGTATAAAGAAGTCAAAAAGAAGAAGAAGAAGAAGAAGAAAGGAATCCCGTCTCAATACTTGTGTTGTATAACATGATTTACAACTTCCGGTTCAAGATAGCCAAGGACTAATTGTGAAGTGAGACACATGTTTCTTAATTCTTATGTGAAGCGCCAAATTTATGGAAAACTAAATATACCACATATATATGAATTAAAATAACTTATATCAGAATCCAATATATAATTATGCCTCTACTATCCAATTCCTCAAAAGTTGACTCATTATTTGAGCCAGAAATTGTTCTGAAGCGATAGCCCCTCCATTCACATCACTCCTTGCTTTAAGCGACGAAGCACATGCATAATAAGTTTATCTTTAATCTTGTCTACATGTTATATGGAATTTTCAGGCATTTAGACCTCTTTCACATCCCTTGTTTTGTTAATATTTTCTTCAACTCTATGACTTACATGCATAATCAAAACTCATAACACAGGATACCTAGAACTTGACGCATCCAATGCATTAATCAACTTTGCTTATCAGTATTTATCAGCCGCAAGAACAAGTCCAGATTCTAATTCTCTGCCTTTTAGGTTCTTTAAGCAATGTGATCTTTCTTCATACTTTAACCTCAAAAGAAAGTATCTCATGGCACTTTTCAGTAACACAATTACAAGTAAATGAAAGCCCTAAGTCTGCCCGTATCCAACAATTGAGTGATCATACAGAAAATGTTGACTATTAGTACATTACCTTATTCATTTTCATTTACAATACATCCTAAACCAACTAACTAGAACTTCTAATACTTGCATAGACTCCTCACTGATGGCAATTATCATCTGTTAAGGAAAAACTACCATCACCTAGTAGCTACTTCAAGCAGTAAAATTCACAACTCCTGCTACTACACCTCAATCTGACCTAGTTCGTCCGGCTATATGAATCCTTTACATCTATTTTTCTCCATTTAGGCCTATAGTAAATGGCGGTTGCCTAGCGGACAAAGCAGTGGGAGATTCAGCATGAGTTTTGCAGGTTCCCCCCCCCCCCCTACCTATGTCACATATTCCACCCAAACATGAAAAAATGTTCAAACCGTGTCCATCCATACCAAACGCAATATTAGGATAAGCAAAATGGGTATACTCAAGTAATATCAAAACAATGTAAGTACGAAAACTGACAAAAAAGTTGATTTTTTTAGTCACATACCAGAGTTTTGCGGAACTCCTCTTCAGCAGCCTCTCTTTCCTTCGCCTTCGCTTTCTTCTCAGCAGCTTTAGCAACCTTGCGCTCCTCATTAGCAATCCTCTGAGCCTCTTTTTTAGCTTCATCTTTTCTTATCTTCTCAATTCTCTGAAGCTCCATTTCTTGTATGTACTCTTTCCTCACCTCCTTCACTTTCTTCGCATATTCACGGCGCAAACGGGCTAGTTTAGCCTCCGCCTCCTTAGGATCCTTAGGTGCTGTCCATGAATTCAGGTAGTCGCTCGGTGAACGGAACTCATGGTTCCGCTGGTGATCATTGTGATGCGATTGTACAGCGGTAGATGTGGAATCGGCGGCGGTGGAAATTGATCGGAGAATGGGTTTTAGGGTTTGGGCCGCCGGGGTTTTACGGAGGAGCTGCCGGTAAAGCGACATTTTAGTGTTTCTATGGCGTGGCAACAAGTATAGTCATCACTAATATAAGAGTGTATCTAATCGAATTTTTTTAAACTGAATTTTGTAGAAATATAAAAGTGTTTTTTTTTTTTGAAAAAATAAAAATGTTATTTTATTTATTTTCATCAAAAAATTAAAAATAAAAAAATTTGAGTTTACGTGAATATATAAATTCAGTTCCTATCTTAGAGTTGCTTGTATGTTTTCGAGAAAAGGACCAAATTTGTCCCTTATCTTTGTCTTAACACTCAAAATGATCCTTATCATTTCATATGGAGCACTAATAGTCCTCCTCCTTCATAATAATGGTGCAGTTTTAGTCTTTCTAACATTTTCCGTTAATTTACAACATTTAGCTCCTTTTGTCCATTCATTAAGCAACAGTGAAGATTAATTATTAAGGTCACCAAATGAATTAATTTTGAGTGGCAGGATCCATTGTATTCACAAGTAATATCACCCTCAGATATTGTCTCCATTTATCCATTTATAGATTTACGAAAAAAAAAACTTAGTTTCTCACTTGATGTCAGGATATTCATATTGGAGTCAAACTATGTTAGAATCGTGCCACGTAGAGCTCCATTTGGTTCCTATACGCAGAGCTCGAATCTGAAACCTTTGATTAAGAGAGAAACATTCTTATCCACTACACTACATCATTTGGTTATATAGATATACTAAATCCTTTGTCTAGAATTCCAGAAACACGCTTCAAGTCTAAAACAAGAGCTTGTTAGTATCAATTAAGCATAAAATTATAATTTAATAATTATTATTGGGTTATGATTACTCGTTAAGAAAATTCATACAACGTTATAGAATTGATAATATTAGGGAGATAATGATATTGAAGAAATTTTTTTATCGTGTACAAATAAAATTGAAGGTTGGATCTGCTAATTAAAGTGTTTACAGCAAGGAGTAACAAATTCTATCAACAGGGTATGATTTGTTGCTATGTGAGTGTTGAGCTTTGACTCCATTTAGGGCTTAGATTTACCCTCTATAATGATCGAATAGGAAATACACAAAACAATTAGCTTTTTAGGGTAAAAAAGATTAGTTAATTTAATGCATGACACGCATATAAGCAACTTCCGTAGTGATAGACGAAAAATATTTGAGAGACTAAAACTGTACCATTTTTACAAAGAAGGAGGACTATTAGTGCTCCATATGAAATGATAAGGATTGTTTTGAGTCTTAAGACAAAGATAAGGGACAATTTTGATCCTTTTCTCTATGTTTTCGATTGAGTTGGATCAGTAGATTCTAAAATGTGTATCAACAAAATAAAGTATTAAAGATTAAATGGATCTAAAATGTGTTTCAACAAAATAAAGTAATCAAAATTAATTGAATCTAATATGATGATCAGTTCAATTGTTCGAGTTGGTTTATTCGATCCTCAACTATTTCATATAATATTTATTATCTTTTATTATAGTACGTAACAGATTCTAATAACTTTCACATTCAATAGATTTATCTAAAATCTAGATTGTAACTCTCTCAATTATAATTTATTTGTTTGGATTTTGATTTGATGCAAAATTTAAGAAAATATTTTTTAAGAAAACTCATAATCTTAACTAAAAATATGTTAAATGTACTAAAAATTTCTCTAATATTTCATATAATATTTATTATCTTTTATTATACTACGTAACAGATTCTAATAACTTTCACATTCAATAGATTTATCTAAAACCTAGATTGTAACTCCCTCAATTATAATTTTTTGTTTGGATTTTAATTTGATGCAAAATTTAAGAAAATATTTTTTAAAGAAAACTCATAATCTTAACTAAAAATATGTTAAATGTACTAAAAGTTTCTCTAATATGTTGTCTTATGATTATAGAATCCCAAAAAAAAGAGATAATATTTTTTACATACATATCAAATACTTAAAAAATCAAATAATAAATTCACCAATTTTTCAAAAACACATTTTTCATTGTACCCAAACACTTACCTACAGTAATATTTTTATAATTAAGCCAACCTGTAAAAAAATTTAACATTGATTATACATGTAGTACAAATTTCTAAAACTAAAAAAACCACTGACTTCAATAACACGATTATATGTATACGAATTGTTTCCTCAATTTCTTACTCTTAAATTTTTAGCCTTCAATTCGCCTAGTGTCGGCAGATTTCTCCAAAGATTCAGCGCACGAAATTCTTCTCTACTTTGAAGCTTCACGGAATTTTCCATTTCTCGGATCTCAACAAAAATGCGGAGGTAAATTCATGCATAAATCTCTTATTTTCACAAAAATCTGCAAGTTTTTTCGTTTATGTATGTTGATTTGATTGAGTTTCGCTTTGGATCTGATGTCTATGGTGGTTTTGCGACAGGCCTGGGTATCGGCAACCGCTGAAGCAGCAATTAGGAGGTGTTAAGGCAATGTTCTTAAGGCTCTCGGTTGCTGTCATCGTTGTCGTGATTTGTATGTTCCTGCTTATGTCTGCGATGTCGAGTAGTAATAGTAACAGTTCTTCAGCTGAGGTACTGTGTTTTAAGCTGTTTGTAATTAGCTTGGATTGCTTTTGTAGGTTTTTTAGTTGCTTAATTTGATTAGAATTGTGGTGATTTAGCTAGAAAAAGTCCTGTTTGCTGTTATTGTTGTGGTGATTTTGTATGTTCGTGATGTTGAGTTGTAATAGTAACAGTTCTTCAGCTGTGGTACTGCGTTTTAAGCTGTTTGCAAATTAGCTTGGATTGCTTTTGTAGTTTTTTTTAGTTGCTTAATTTTATTAGAAATTTGGTGATTTAGCAAAAAAAAAAAAGTCCTGTTTTCTGATGAAATTAGTGTTGTTTGGAATCTGCAGTAATGTAAGAGAAATGCGGTGATTTAGCTAGAAAAAAGGTCCTATTTACTGTTGAATTTAGTTTTGTTAGGAATCTGCAGTATTTATTAGAAATGTGGTGATTTAGCTAGAAAAACAGTCCTATTTACGGCTAATGAAAATCTCAGCTACAAATTCAGTTGATGATAGTTCATTTCAAATTTTTACATTTTTCCTTTTCTCTAAGCAGGAAGTTGATAATTGCAAAAATCTCTGATATGCTCATCGTTTATAACATAAATGTGCAACATATAGTATTACATGATACTACCTAATGTAGAATACTTGCATGAGCTGAGCTATTTATCTTACCACATCTCCACTAGGTTTTAGCTATTTTTGTATATAAATATGTAATCTGTTGTCCATCATGGAATCAGAACCATTAGTTCATTTTTCATCAGTTGATTATTATGTTACATATTTTTATGTTCTTTTTCCTATCTGAGCAGATCAATACAGAGGCACTCTGGGGAACTGCTGCTTCTGATGGTTGGAGGGCATCATCTGCTCCTCGATCAGATTGGCCTCGTATGCAATTTTATCTATCTATGTCCCAGACCAAATTCAAAATGAACACAATTACGATATCAAAATCTGCAATGCTGTAGCTTTATGCCAACATCTCTTTATCTTTTCTCTCTTGCAGCTCCTCCCAGTGAAAGCAATGGCTATTTACGGGTTCGGTGTAATGGTGGTCTGAACCAACAGCGTAGTGCGGTGCGTAACTGATCCTTGCCTCCTTGGTGTGAGATTTATGAATATTTTTTCATATAATTTACTGGAGTAAATCCCTCTACTGCCATATTACTATTTTTTGATCAATGAACATCATCTTCTGGAAGTAGGTTGTAAAGTTGGTCTAACAACATCAACTTCGGGAAGTAGAGCTAGATAGGAAGGTTTCCTTGTCTTATTGGAAGGATGGGTCAAAGAAGCTATTGAACAGGAAAGTTAAATTCGGATAGATCTAGTCTTAGTGTTCTAGTAAAGTGAAAGTTAAGATGGAAATGTTACATAAATTGAAATAGGAATGATTAATGAAGTCGAGTGCTACGTGAAAAAAAAAGATACATTAACATTTAACAATGATTAGACTGAAGTGGCTGGTGAAGTGGCATCTTTTTTTTTTTTTTTAATCAGGTAAATATTTTCATTTATCACAAGGCCAAAAAAAGGCCTTATGCAAGAGGTATACCAACCCGTAAAGGATCTACAAATAGAGATGTTAAATGGATTTGCAGTCATATGAGATTGCATAAGTTGTCCAATAAAAGATGAAAATTCCAGAATAATGCTCTCTCTGTCCTGATTTATGTGTCATTTTCTTGTTAGTATGTCTTCAAAAGAATGTCATACTTCCTTATTTTGAAATAGTTTAACTTTGAACTTCCATTTTACCCATAATAAGATGATTTATAGCCACACTAAATGTCTATGACTTATTTTAGACCTCAAATTTGAAGAGTCTTCCTTTCTTTTTTAAACTGTGTCTAGTCAAGCATTGCACATAAATTGGGACAGAGGGAGTATGCCATAAGGTTGCTTGAAATTGTTTGACCATATCCTTTGTACACTTCCCGATGCATTGATCATTTACAGTTTGATAATTAAAGGTGATAAACTTGACCTAAGTTTATGTGAATGTATTATCTCAAAGACTTGTAGTCTCTCGTGATGAATGCATATTTAGCCTAGAACAGAACATAATACGAACAAAAGTTCTATATAGTTGAATTAAGACTTCTTCCTGTTGCACGAATAGTATGTCTGGTGTTTGTTGTCCTTCCATTTCATCTAGTTACTTCTTTGTAAAGATACATATGGGATTTAGAGAAAATTTAGTTTTTAACGACTCGTAATCTGCCTCGAAGTATTTCTTAAGTAGGAGAACCATGAGAGCTCAGGTTCAAATTTCTGTGAAGGCAAAAACACTAGGCGATTCTTCCTATCTACGTAAGCCTTGTTGGACAAAATTACTCAGTATCTGTGTTGGTGGGAGGCAACATGTACCCGGCGGAATAGTCTAGGCATGTGCAAGCTGGCCTAAACACCTCTGTCATAAAAAAACACTTGTTTAGTATTGTCTGATTGAACCTTAATATAACAGAATGGATGATGAGAATTCATATAATTACTCTTAACTAATTTGGGATTGATTGGTATCTCTTTTTTCGTCCTCTATGTTATTGATATATTCGACATAACAAATGCTTGTGACTTTATAGATCTGTAATGCAGTTCTTGCTGCACGAATTATGAATGCTACACTGGTGTTACCTGAGTTGGATGCAAATTCCTTCTGGCACGATGATAGGTACTTAGTTCCCCGAGTTCCCTAATTCTTATACCATTTAAAACATGTATCACGATTGACATTGTTATTTGAGAATTTGCTTAAATCTCTCTACTATAATGATGTTGGTTCTAAGTATCCTCAACAACATGCAAGGTATTATTCTAAGTCTGTCATGAAAGGAGTATACAGGCTGGCTGACCGATGATTAAAAAAAGTAGAAAACAGTTTATCTAATACTCTTCAGATGGTTTGTACCTTAATGGCATGTAGGAAAACCATTTGAGTGTGATATTTGTGCGCTCTCTATTTATTTATTTATTTTTATTCTTGAAATTATAACCATTTCAAGAATTTTTAAACTGAAGTAAAGGGAGACTTTATGCGTATAGAAGTATACTGGTCATGCACCCAGCAGTTGGTGGATTTTCTCTGATAGAGACAACCTTTACAAGTTAAAGAAAATTGAGAAATTAAAGACAGTTTGAAGTTCAGCCACTCATCTTGAATCATGGGCATCAAGACACTTTCTTTTCTTACTTGATATTTTAAAATTTACTTTTTATGTAGCTGATGTTATTACTGAGTGATTTTGCTATTCCTTGTGAGATCCTGCTCTCCAAAAAGTTAACTAGGAAGTAGGACTAGACTAAGTAAATCCTACGTCTCATCATGGTGTTTACAATGAATAGACTGTTGCACCGGTTTCATTATCACTAGAGGAGGAAGCTTCCCTTGAGCATGATATTGATTGATTTTAGACAGTCCCTCAAAATATTTGTTGGAGTTAATTTGTTACCATAAACTTAGTCCCAAGCTTGCTCTTGATTCATTTATAATTCTCACAAACTTTTTAGTAGTTTGAGTTCTTACCATTAACTGAGGCATAACGTGCAACTTTATTTCTATTAATCCTCAGTGGATTTCAAGGTATCTACGATGTTGAATATTTTATCAAGACATTGAAGTATGACGTAAGAATAGTGGAAAGCATTCCTGAAATCCGAAAAAATGGAAAGGTCAAGAAGATAAAAGCAAAACAGGTATACATTGCTCCAGCAAAGTTTGATCATGTTCTTCTTAAGGCTCTGATGGATTTTAAGAAAGCATTTTTTTTTCAGATTCGACCTCCTAGAGATGCTCCTATCAGTTGGTATACAACAGAGGCTCTAAAGACAATGAAGGAACATGGTGCTATTTATCTTACTCCTTTTTCACATAGACTGGCAGAAGAAATCGATTATCCTGAGTACCAGCGGCTGAGATGTAGAGTAAACTATCATGCGCTTCGATTTAAGCCTCACATTGTGGAGTTAAGCCAATCAATAGTCACTAAACTTCGTTCGCAAGGCCACTTTATGACAATACATCTTCGTTTTGAGATGGATATGCTAGCATTTGCTGGGTACGTTAAGGATTGTTGATTGTTGTGTGCACCTTAGTAGATTAAAGCTCAAGTGGTGCTTTAGTCCCCCATCTTCTGTCCTTTCCTGAGGTGGCCCAAAGGAAAAAACGCAACAATGTAATAGAAAAAGAGATTGAAAGAGAGGAAGAACAGATTCTTCAAATCTCTCTCTTCCTCACTTTGTTTTTTTTTCCTGTTCCTTTTTTGGCCGGGAAAGTTACGAGCTAACTACAGAAATCATTGCTCTATTCCATTGGGTATCCTTAGCCCTTGAAGTACTTCTAGTTGGTGCTAGTTAGTATAGACCACAAGTTTCTTTTTTTGGCATTGAGTTAGAGATCTGTTTAATCTTGTCTCATTTTCCCCAGGTGCTTTGACATATTTTCTCCTGAGGAGCAAAAGATTTTGAAGAAGTATAGACAGGAAAATTTTGCAGAAAAGAGACTTGTTTACGATGAAAGAAGGGCGATTGGGAAATGTCCACTAACTCCAGAAGAGGTAATCTTATAGATACTTGTACACAATGTGTGGATATTCTTCAAATTTACAATTTTTATCCCTGCTATAAGTTACTTGATTTAAAGCCATCTTAGAATGGTTAGATATGTATCATTTGGATGAGAGTAGAGGTGAAAGATGCTTAGTATAGCTCCAATGTTTTTGCGATATCAATGGTCTGTATCCTATTCAACTCTGTTCTTTTCCCAGAGTAACTACGAATTTAAGGAAGTGTATCTATGTAAAGGTGAACTTTAGAAGTCATTAAAGAGATTATCCACTGGAAGTTGATATATCTTTTAATATAACCAGCCAAGAATCGCTTTTGGGGATACAACAGGAAGGTGCACAAATACGGCGCCATGAGTGCATAATTCCTTGTGGTTGTTCTTTATGATGATATTTTATTAATCCGAGTTTGAAATATCATATCAAGGACCTGAATCAGTTTCAGAATCGCACATCATTAAATTGAGGATTAGCTCAAATACTAACTTGACTCTGTAAAAATCAAAGTATTTCATCATCCTCTTGTTTAATGAAGCTCAATTTTAACTTGATTTATTTATATTTGCGCCAGTGTTAACAGTAGAAATTCTTTCAAACAATGGGTAATTTGATTCATTCTTTATGAGTTGTTTAAGTATATACATTAATACTTTTATTGTTAACTGGATAATTGCTGTTCAGGTAATTGATATTTCCCCTTCTAATCTGGCAGGTGGGTCTTATTTTACGTGCAATGGGTTTTGACAACTCTACTAGGATATACCTTGCTGCAGGTGAGCTCTTTGGTGGTGAGCGATTCATGAAACCTTTCCGTTCCATGTTCCCCCGCTTGGAGAACCATAGTACAGTGGACACCACAGGTGAGCTGGGGAAGAACACTATGGGCTTGTTAGGTTCAGCTGTGGATTATATGGTTTGTCTTCTCTCTGATATTTTCATGCCAACATATGATGGACCAAGCAATTTCGCAAACAATCTCCTTGGTCATCGGTTATACTATGGTTTTCGCACAACAATCCGACCTGATAGGAAAGCACTGGCTCCTATCTTTATTGATCGTGAGAAGGGTCATACAGCTGGTTTTGATGAAGCAGTTAGGCGTGCCATGTTAAAAACAAACTTCGGTGGACCTCATAAGCGGATCTCACCTGAATCATTTTATACTAATTCTTGGCCAGAGTGCTTTTGTAAAAAATCAGCTGTAAATCCTGCCGATAAATGCCCACCACATGATGTTGTTGAAATCTTAAATAGTCAAATGGAGAGGGAAGGAATCAGTGACTTTGAGGCAAGTGGATCAAATTTGACGTCAGCTGTGGATAAATAGATGTTCAGTGTGAAATTTCTTGGTAATATTTATGGATCTTGAAATGACGCGACACCATGAGGTCAAATGGAAGAAATGCGATGATTTTCCTTATCTACGAGTTGGTTTTACAGGTATCACTTATCTCAGATCATTCTATCTAGCTATGCTGATGGTTTTACTTGTACATTTTTAGTGATCACCTTAGAAGTGATAACAGTTAATGTAGCTGCCAATGGATAAAAGCAGCGTAGGAGGTTAGGCTACTGGGAAAAAATGATAACAATTTATGGAGAATATCCTCGATTGGTGTTTGAGTTAATTTTTCGATCAACGAGAATCCAGGGAGGTTTCATATGTAGGACTAAGGGACTCGGCACCTTTCTTTCAGCAATATCAGAGAGTCATTCGATGATTAAAACGTCGATAATCTGAGCATTTTACTTTGCTCACTTTTTTCATTTTGTATCTTTTCGAGTATCTGAGGATGTTGTTTACTTCATCACCTGAGAACCATTGTTGTATCTGATTTGGTATCTTCTCATACGAAAATAATACATTCTTTCCTACATTTCATCAGGTTGTTAACGGGAGTTCTGGTTTCTGGCGTTCACAATTAATACATTAGGCTTGTTATTTTAAGTTCCACTACTGAGATTAAGGGTGTGTTTGGTATGGAGGAAAAACAATTTCTACTACACTGTTTGTGCCCTCCCCACCCCACCCCCATAGTATATGTCTAAATTATATATACATAAATAATGTTGGGACAATATTTTTTGCTTGCTTACCTAATACCAAAAAATAAGTTAAAAGTCAATTTCATACCAAATACGAAAATTCGAGAGCAACAATAATGCTTGGATGGATGGTTCAAAATGCCTTGTACTTGCACCTTCTATAACAAAATTATGTACATGGAGAATTAGCCAAGCATTGTTGTAACTCATGTTTCTTCATGTAACGTGTTCCATCTAATAGATTAATAGATTGTGAACTTTCATATTCCAACAATATACTCAATGTGGTTCCACAGGTGGGATTTGAGAGGGTGAGTGTACGCAAACCTTACCCTTACCTCGTGGAAGTGTAGAGACTATTTCCGAAAGAATGAAATCATCACTATCATCTTTATGAACTGAACATATAAGATTCAAGCCAAACAGTTCCTAACTTATCCATAAACTCAACGAAAATCTCTAGCACAACGCCTGCATATACATTCATCTTGAATCTGAAAGCAGATTGCGGACGGGGAAGAGAGATGGGAAGATGTAATGTACTGATTTACCTATATCAGATATTGACATTCTTAAATATTACAGCACATTTAATTTTACAGTGGAGAAATACAAAGAAAATGATGTTTTCTCCCTGAATAGAAGTTTTAACCAGCTGATTTAACGCGCAGTTTATTGGCGACATAGAGAAGGTGGCTGATGTTAGAAGATGGATAATTTTGCAGTAGCTTCAAATTAGAAGTGAAATCACCAGCAAGTAAACGCCTCCGGACAATAATCAACATAGCACAGCAGATTCTGAGTAGTGTTTCCTGCAAGTTGATAATAATATTTGTTATTTATTACATTATCGGAAATAACCTCCCTACCTTGACAAGGTAGAGGGAAGGTTTGCATACACTCTACCCTCCCTAGATCCCACATGTGGGAGTATACTGAGTATGTTATTGTTGTGTTACAGTAATAAACAATATGCTTCTTCACCAGATCACAAGTATCTCATAGCCACAACAGATTAATTTCCCTTCCACACCAACCCACAAGGAAAGGAAGAAAAGGAACAAATGAATATTAAGTTTTTGTTGTACAAATCTACATTTAACAATTCCCACAGGGTTTAGTTCAAGTGGCAAAGGTTGACGGATTAGTGATTTAGATCACAGGTTCGAGCTTCGTGTCATGTGAACTAAGCCTGGTATTGAAGTGGGGAAGGGTAAAGAGGTGGGTCTATTAATCAAGTTTAAAAGGCTTCGGTTGGTCCTATTTTCACGGTCATAAGAAAGATCTACACTTAGCAATGGCACAAGAGTTCAAAAATCTCACTCTGAAACTGAACCACTGACCACCTAGCTTACAAGAAATTCTAAAACAACACGCTGCAATGAAACTATTACTTGAGTGGAAACCAAAGATTACTTCACATACACTTTATCTCTCCCCAGTTTTGAGTCTGGAAAATGACCTCCCAATTTGGGTATTTCGACTTTCACCTCTTCCTTACGGACATTACAGTGAAATCTCTAATGCAGATCTTTAAAACAATAAAACTATGAGCTCATGCAAGCAATATCTTAAAAGTGATATAGCTCTTAAAGTGTATTTGAATTTTGAGGAGTAAGGAGACGGATGAATGACAACCCCCATACAAAAAGCAAAAATTCAGAGGATCAGATGTTGGCAATTATTGAGGTGCATTTCGGAGAATTAACCAGCTCATTGGGGTGGGCAGAAACCAGTATGGACAGCAACATTAGAGGAATTTGACTCTCTAAAACCTTTGAAGCACCTATAAGACTTAATTGCTCTTAATCGCATCTGAGTTTCTTTTTGTACACATCCTTAAATGTGGAATTTCCCCCTAAAAGTCAGTGAAATTACTTATCCAAAGAAAATGAGAAGAGTAACGAGATGGACTTAATAAAAGGATGGAACATCAACTTTTAACTCCATGACATCTAACCTGAGGTCCTTCAGGATCACTTAGGAGAGTGTCCCATATAAGAAGACTGTCTGGAAAATTGAACTCCTGCGTCAGAAGGAGAGTTATCCACCTAAATGCATAAAACTGTGGATTCACCTGTTAACATCCAACAACGAACACATAAAAGATCAGTGTTAAACTCAAAATATCAGAAAAGCAAGTCAAGGTAATATCTCACACCTAAGGGGAAAATAAGACAACGTGCTGAATTTATTGTACCAACTAAGCACATCAATCAGTAAAACCAACAATTCCGATGTAAGAAAGCACAAGGACAATCACAAACATATGGCATGTCTTATTAGTTATTACTTTAAATTCATGTAATCCAGGCAAGTAATTCTTCAGCACAGGTAGTAGGACAAGTATAAATTCTCTAGAGACGTGTTTCCAATATATTCTCTAAATATACATTATACCAGCTGCTAATATTACCTGAAAGGCAAAGAACGAAGAAATCCCTACATATCCAACTGAAAGGAAAGTGTGGATAACTAAAGGATCTGAATCAAGAATATAGTTCAGTTTAGGGACAGGATACATGCAAATCTGAATCAATTCTCAATTGGGTCACTTGGCTGCCCAGAATATATAAGGTGCCAGACAATGAAATCCAGTTTTCATTCCAAAGGAAACAACTCACAAATGAACAAATCCAATATGTTTCATGGAAAGCTGTTAGGCTTAAAACTGACTTAAACCAGGTGTGAGCAAGGTCACCTGCACTCTATGTTATGTTGATCCTGTATTTGCCTTGACGAATACATGTCGGACGGTGTATAAGGGTGTAGGATACAATGCTGATACTTCAAAATACACTAAAAATAGCAAAACCACTTGAGATACCCATACCAGATATGTACCTATAAGCGGATCTGTGTAACATAGCTTGCATTCAAAAAGTAAGGTTCTGGACAAGATTAAGCCTCCAGGTTGACAAGCACATTAACGCTGCATTTTTTTTCTTTAAATAACTGACTACATTAATATTATAAAACATGCCATCAATAATGTAAATATGCAAATAACAGAATTAGCAAGCAGAGAGGGTGAGGGTGCGTAAATTAGATGTTCTCAAGAGTGGACAAAAATGTAAGGGGTCGTTTGGTAGAGTATATAAGAATAATGTTGAATAGAGTGCATTAGTAGTGCTTGCATTAGTAGTGCTTGTATTAGTTATGCTAGCATTATTTCTTATACATGTAGAGATTGTTTGGTTTGATATATTAAAAATAACAAGCCTTGCATAATTTTTATTAAAAAATGCTTGTTTACAAAAATGCCCTCCACACTTTTTAGTTCTGTATCCATGTAACAACAAGGTTCTTTTGCAGTTTTGCTTAAACATCGCAATAAAGTTCTTTGCTAAAATGTCACTAGCTCTTTTTTTCTTCCCAAAATAAAATTAAATATTTGTTAGTATTTTGAATTCTAAACTTATGTTTTAATCAAATAAGGGATGAGATATTAATTAAGAACTTGGAGTATTTTTATGTTTAGCTCCAAGGTCATAAGAAAAAACATACTGATCTCGAGAAGAAAGAATGTATGATCAATGATGCCTAATGATTAGGGGGTTAATATTTAAAAAAATGAAAGGAATACAAAGTTGACTGCTGATAATTCAGAGTAATTGGGTTCAATAATGGTTAGGTAACAACTGAGAGAGAAAAGGAGTAAAATATTTTTAAAGGGCTTAGAGGGTAGTTTTATCATAGCTAATCTAATGCAAGTGTTAAATCCTTTGTATTACTAATACCTAGGAATCCATGGTATTAGTAATACACACTACAATACACAATAGAGTGTATAACTACTGCTTGCATTAGTTAGACATAGCATGAAAAAGTGTACCAAACAAGGTACTATTAGTACATTGAGCTAATGCATGCATTAATTTTGCTAGAACACTCTACCAAACGACCCCTAACAGCCAATAATGCACTAAACAAGGAATCTTACATTAGTTGTCACTTCAAGATGCCGCCATAACTCTTCATCATGTTCTTTCAAAAGTTGAGATAGCCTTGTAATTGTGGAACGAATACCAACAACACTATTATCAAGTTGCTGACAAAAATTATCACGAAATCCACTCAACAACTCCACAAAGCAGAAGAAAGTATCTGCTTCTGCCATTGCCTGTATAATTTGCAGATAGAAATGATAAATAGACTGATTGATGAGGACCTTTGAAGCTTCAGTCTAGAAACATCTGAGAAAATAATTAAGTCTAGAAAAAAGATATAGCATACAAAGGTTTTGCAAACCGAGTAGCACTCTTCACCAAATGATCAATATACAGAACCACAACTATCACTGTCACAGAGAACCAGAGCCACAAGGGAAAACCATAAGACAAAAGAGCAAGATAAAATATAAAGAACTATGTTTAAAATAATTCATTGGTCAAAGATTAGCAGTTGCAAGTATCAAAGAATTCAGCTGGCCCCAAATTCTTTAGCAAAACTTGGTTACCAGCTATCATGTTCTGGGAATGACTACCCACAACCACAAAACGTCACTAAGCGAACAGAGCATCACTTAGACACTTACTGGATCTTCCTCATTGGGATCATTCCTGAATACATAGAAAAGTGGTGCTAAGATCTCATTCATGCCTTGCACATATCTAATCCCAGGATTCAGTTTGGCAAATATAATGAGTATAATCCTCAAAGCATCCTGGAAACAAAAGATAGACTTGGTCAATCCACTGCGGTTTGTATTATAAATCCAAAAAGACTAGCTCTTGCCTGGTTAGATTTTGCAGACGGTGTGTCTCCTGAGAAAAAGTGCAGGTCTGGATGGGTGCGCTTTACATCCCGATCAATCTGTTCAATAATCTCTGTGTCCTACAAGAAAATAGTATAAGACAAATTATCAACAGCAATAAGTTGTGACATACTCCTGTCAACTTGACAAATTTTGCAGTTTCTTGTTGTTTTTTTCCATTTTGAAGGAATTAAAATGTTAATTGTGTACAAAAGACAGTCATGATAGAATTGATATGTGTCCAGTGTAATGTAAGTATGGTTGAGGAAAGAAATCAAACAAATAAGCTAATATATCACTAATACTGACAACAGCTTCAAAGCGAAAATAAATTTAAAAAGCTGCTTTCAGAAAAATCTTGATCCATTTGTTCCCTCCCCGGGTCTATCATGGTCTCAATATAACAGTGCAGTGTTCGACAGGGGTACCATACTTATAGGGGTCGTTTGGTTGGAGGTATTAGGAAAAATAATCTCAACATGAAGTTCTGTATGAAATAATGCAATGTTTGGTTGGATGGATTTGGAACGCACAACTAATATAGTGTTTGGTCAGCCATATAGGAAAAAAAAAGTCCCCTCATAAGGAATGCAACGCTTGGTTGGCAGTACTAAATATATGAATTCAGCTATTTGGAATTTTTTATGTATTATTAAATGTGGGAATTGGGATAGAATGTGTCATAAGAATATGGGTATTAGTATTTAGTAATACAACGATAAAAGTATTTGTAGATGAAATTCAAATAACACGATAAAAGTATTTGTAGATGAAATGCGCTAAAGTAGGTAATCCCTACATAACATCCATGTATTAAATATGCATTGCATAACAATCTCAACACTATAATCCACCGTATAATAGTCCCTTCATTAATACTCGCTATATAAATAAATCATGCATTATAATCCTTGCAGAACAAGCATAAGAATCAAATGGCCCCTTTAAGGTACATTTACAGAAAACAGAATGTATGAAATAGATCGTGACATTCAGTTTGAGGACTTGTCTTGAAGACATGTATTCTTATGCTCCACAATGGTGCTCTAACAGAAGAACCCCAACATAATCTTAGAGGTAGGTACTGGGGGAAAAGATCATTTGAAAAAAGGTGGTACCTGGAAGAACTGATTCCAAATGCTACTTTTTCCAAGACTCAAAGGATGCTCTTCCTGAGTTACTTTTGATCTTGAGAGTACACCTTTGCCTTCAATGTCTGTTCCTGTTCCATCATTCTCAAGACTTGCAAACTTCTCCAACCTCCTCGCAATCTCTGACTGCCTAGCCATAACAACATTCAGGAAACTTTTGTACTTGAAAACAAATGAAGCTTCCAGAATAACAAAACTAACATACTATACATGAATTATTGATTCCATGAGAACACCTTTTGTTCTTTGATAGGTATTGATTCTATGAGGGCATTTTTTACAATCTTTTTTTACACATTAACCTTTCAATAATACCAAGGGGACTAAATAACATGAGCAATAAGCAATCCGCGCAAGAATATGTCAATAATGTTCTGCGCAGAAAAGAGAAGGAAAACTACAAAATTAGTTATTGCAAAAAAAGTCTGTGTTTCTATAGCAATATTTGTTATAGTAGTCAACCATATTTAAATACTTGTAAACAGCTCTACGCATGGGATTTAAGGAATCATATTTTTAACTCTCTACTTTGAGTGATCACATTTCAACCCTCCCAAATATCAACTATAAATACCGTTCAATCCTAACTTCATTTTTCACCATTGAAGCTCTCAGTTCTCTCTTCTCTCTCTTGACAATCTACCAAAACTCTCAATTATCAATTATGAAATTATTTATTAGTACTTGACGTAAGCAAAATTAAGATTCAAACCTTTCAGTTCAAGATCACGTTCAAATTTCAATTTACAGTTATCTTAATTTATGTTGTCACTCTGGAATTTTGGTACACTAGTTCCACCAGCTCTCAGTATTTTAGATTCAATATTTATCTGATTAGCTCTACATTATTAAATATTTTATTTTATTTTTGCAATGTCTTCTGCTCATTTTATTTTTTTATATTTTGGTAATCAAAAAGTAACGGTAAAGCTCCAACGGGCAGTTCTTGTAATCAATGGTTAGTTTTACAACCCCCTCCACCTATGAAAGATGATTTTTATTGTTTTGCCAGAAGCATGAGAAGTACCGACAGACAAAGGAGGGGTAAACATGACTGTAAAGGTCTTTATGGTATTTTAGTTATTATAAGTTGTAAGATGTCATGCATTAGTAAAAAAAAACAGAACTTACAGGGTTCATAAGGAGCTCCTCTTTAAATTGCTTGTACTGAGGCCTCTTCTTAGCCAGTTCTGTTGGCCATAACGCTTTCTCAGTTGGCAAATACCCCAACAGTAGCTGCACAAAGACATGCACTTAAGATGATCCATATACTCGAAAGGTATCCAAGATGAGACCTTTTGCTATCCACAAATTTCTAGAAGAAGAATTTTCTCTAACTTTAACCAAAACGAATGCCAGAAATTAATGTTTTATAATATTAAGTTGTGTGACACATTTTGTACCTTCCATACTATAGCACGAATGCCAGGTCCATCTGGTATCCCTTGTGATGCTAGCCTCCGGACTTCACCCAAATTAATAATCTTCCTTGACAACTACATCATATAAAAACGAAACAGTTGATTAGGAACAAGAAGAACAAACCCCAATTGGCCTTCCTATCATAAGCTAGCCAGTGGCGGATGTAGAGTGTATCCAGGGGGGTCATCCGACCCCCCTCGGAAAAAAATTACACTATATATATAAGATCAATTTTTGGGTGTATGTGTATATATTTAAAATTGAACCCCCTAAACATATGTCAAAGGAGTAGCTCAGTGGTTTATGGGGTTCAGGATTTCTCCTATGTGAGCTTTGGGTCACGGGTTCGATTCCAAGCAACAACATTTTTTTTATTTGAACCCCCTTGATAGAATTCCTGCCTCCGCCACTGAAGCTAGCTACTCTTTGCGACGTCCTCCAATATCAGGTCTTTTCAACCCTCAAGCAGCATAATAATTTTATTGTCATTGTATTTATTTAAAAGACAAAAGAGACTAAAAAACGTCATTGGCTAACTAAAGGTTTCTCATATACATGGTGGAGGATACGACCAAGTCATGCACATCCCACAAGATTTAGCTTATATGCACTAACAATGTAAAGATGTTTTACATTATCCATGTAGTTTAACATATTATAACATGGTACAACAAACAAGTGGGGTTTGGGGAGGGTAGAGTGTATGCAGACCTTACCTTACCATACCCTGCGAGGTAGAGAGGTTGTTTCTAATACACCCTAGGCTCAAGGAAACATATTATAACATGGTACTTAACCTTATTTCTCAGATTACAAATCACAATTGGTTATTTGGAATTGTCTTTTCAGCTATGTATAGAGTAAAAATGCTCAGTCTAGTATAAAAGTTGAAAGGCTGTTTGGTTCGACAGATTAAGAAAAAGAATCCCATATCAAAATTTGGTATTGTTTGTCCTCTGTTTGGTGGCCATTTTTTATTTCTGGTTTAACTAATACAGTTATACATCAATTCAGATAATATATTTTTTTTAATTTTTTTTTGTATTAATAATACAAGGATGGAAGGGGAATGGGGAAGGGAAGTTTGCCACCAACCGGTGCAGCACTATCTGCAAAAATTGTTCTGTTTTAATGCATTTACCCTGAGGACCTGGAATTTTGATGCATACATTTTAATCATAAAAGGTCTCTGTATTGACAGCATTACGAACTAGCCGTGGAAGTGTATAATATTAACTCTAGTACATGATGTAACTCCAGGCAGGGGATAGAACACTTACCAACATCAGATATCATATTACACTTTATATTATGTACATAGGATAGCTAATACAATATTAAACTATAGGGTAATTAATCTCCCTATAACAATCCTACATTATAATCCATGATACAACCAGTATATGAACCAAATGACCTCTTAACAAGTGTATAAATTAAAGCTCTATCCCAACAGCAACAACAAATCCAGTGTAGTCCCACAAGTAAGTAAGGTCTGCAGAGGGTATCTACGCAGCCGTACCCCTATCTCGTGAAGGTAGAGGGACTGTTTCCAAAGAAACCTTGGCTCAGGTAAAGCATATTAGGAAAACATTACGAAAAAGGAAATACAGTAGTGAAGAAGTCATGCTGAAAATAATGAAGACAAGAACTAGCAATATAACTTAAGCAAAAGGTAATAAAAAACTTTATCAGAAAAGGTAATAAATACAACAGGTGATAAAAATGGAATAATAAGACAGTAGAAGAGTAATAAATTGCTATAATAATACTACTGATAAAGAAAACTAGACAATGCACGAGTACCTACTAACATTCTACCCTAATTCTCGACCTCCATATACTCCTATTAAGGAATGTACTTAAAAGAGAGAAGATAGTGACCTCTTGAGAAAGCTGAGCCTGGCGAGAAATATCCTCAGTTGAAGAGATACCAGATGTCGTAGTACTACTAGCAGAGCTCCCATTTTCACCATCACTACGGCAATTACTACTACTACTATTTAAAGGACCAATAATTTCCACCTTAGGGCTCGGAGGCGGCACAGGACGAGGTTCAGCTCTAATTACAGCAGGAGGCGGAACTGGAACTGGCAATTTTACCGAAGACTCAGCACTGACCGATGATTTTACAGCTGAATTCGTTGAGCGATTCATATCCTCACTGTCAATTGAAGTCTTCGCAGGAGTTAACGATTGTTGTGGCGGCGGCGGCGAACGAGAAGACCAGAGAGAATTATTGAGCCAATCGGGAACGTGATTCTTCGCCATTCTCGATTTTTCCAGAGAGAAATTGAAATGAAGAATCGGAGAGTAGTGGAAGAGGAATTGAATTTATACTCCGTGGTGAAGCAGTTGGAAAATTGGGGGCGCCATTGATGATGATCAGCGAGTTTTTGAGTTGAGAGAAAGAGTGAGAGAAATCGTCTAGGAGATTGGGAACATATCACGTTAGAATCTCGTGATGTTAACTTCCTTGTGTTCTTTTATCTCGTGATGTTGCCGTGAATAAGACTACTACTTGGAGTCTCGGATTCGAGTCAGGTCAAGGGTATGAAATCGAGCATTTTCCCCCCAAATGTGATACTACTATGCTATGTGAGTTTCGATTATTCAAATAACAATGCAGATATTTGATATCAAATTAAAAAAAAAATGTGAGAAATTTTTCTCTAAATGAAACTCTAAACGATGTGAATTTGAAATAGTGGACAACAATATGAATATGAACGTGAGAGGAAAACCAAAAAAAAAAAAAAAAAACACGTGAGAAGAGGAGTGTTCGGTCGGAAAGATTTTTTTTTAATACTAAGTAAATATGTTATTTTAAAAATACTTTTCTATAATTTAAATAATTACTATGAAAATTGAGGATGCGTTATAAGGATGCGGAATGATGGGGATAGAGGGTAAATAAGATGGATTGGAGAATGAAAAAGACACAATCGACTTAAAATATTGCATACGGAATTTATTTTTCTTATTTTAAAAAATATATGCCTGTAGAAGTGGAAAGCAAAATGGAATTACCAGATCAACACATAAGTAAAACTTCATGAAATGACATTAACAATTTATAAACTTGTATGGATCAAATAATTAATCAGATTAAATTTTTGAGGCTCTGTATTTCACATTGCATCGAATCGAATGTATCATAAGAAAATCAAATATTTAATAATCACTGGAACATTCTAAAGGAATGTTTTGAAATCTATTGGTATCTTTGCAATAATCATAAATCATATTTTTGCTTCTAATATCTTTATATGATTTTTCTTGATTATGAGTTAATTTCTTAGAATTCCACCACAACTTTGTTGAATTGCAATTCAAACTATTATTATTAGAAGGGCAACCTTCAATGTTGAAGCCTTGAAATTGAGCTATGAATGGAGAATTTGACCAATTAATTTTTTCACTTCCATTTTCTGTTGCCCAACTTTCTCCATTCCATATTGTGGCTTCTGATTGCATTGGTTGTGTAGGGTATCCAATTCCTCTATGGGATTTGTTCTTGTAAACCCTAATTGGTATTTCATCTACAAAAAAACTTTAAAAAAAAACAAATCAATTAGACAATAAATATTAAATAGTAAATGTAAAGATTGTATCATCATCGAGAGGTACATAAGGATGATTGTGATTCATTCACTTTTAATTAAAAAGCCTCGGTTTCATCAGTTTAAGAATGAAAAACTTTTTGCTATAGAAGAAATTTACGTCTTACTCTACTCCTAAACAAACACAATATCAAGGGTCACAAGAGATCTGAATAACCAAACCGAGCGATACGATAAGCACAAAATGCTAAGAAATGTGGAAATTATATTACATTCCTTAATAGGCCTACCCGATGAAGATTCAAATTAACCAGACTAGTAATCTTTGGATACTGAATGATTAAATTGAAAGAAGCTCTAACTTTACATGAAACACTATGAAATAACTAGCTTGCTACATCTAGATTAATCTATTTTTTTAATTTTGGAAAGAAACATTACTATGTAGTTATTATCAAGGCGTTAATTAGAGGTTTAAAGTTCGAGTAAGAGCGTTTTACTTCTAAAATTGGACTTTTTGGCACAAATTCGAATCAATAAAATTACAAAGTGAATATCGAATACTAAATGGATAAAAAAAATGAACTTACACAATGTGATGTGAATTCCATAGGATTGAGTACTCATGAAAGTTTGTTGTTGGATCAAACCAAAGTTGAATTCTTTCTTCTCTATCACCAATACCATTTGCAAATATATTTGTTTGCAATGTGTATGGTTTCCCTTTTCTATTACCTAAAAACTCGAAATCTAACTCATCATGGTGGCTTGTATGTGAATGTAGCTGCCAAAAGATTAAAAAGAAAAAGAAAAAGAAGAAGAAGATAAACAATACAACTTATAAAATAAAATTAAGCTAGTAACTTAAAATTAAATAAGAATTTCCACACTATTATGAAATTTTAGAGTTTTGAATGTAATGAAATATTTAATAATTACTACATCCAAGCAAAATCGGCTATATGAATCCTCATTGTCCATGTTACTCTATTTATGTCTGCTGCCTTCAATCCAACATTTATTTATTTTTTAAAAAGAGTTTATCTAGTACTAGAAGGAATGGTACAATTGTCTTCGTGTGACCTTAGGCCACGAGATTGAATCGTAAAAGTAACAACAATAATTGTATTAGGTTGATTGTTTGTCTATATCACACCCCTTAGGCTATGACCCTTTCTCGAATCCTACATGAACGCGATATTTTTTTGACCGAACTCCCCCTTTAAAGAGATGAATATTTGTAAAACTTATGGTAAGAAAATAAAGCATGTTAACTCTCAGAGAAGTGAAAATTGAATGTATATATGTGTTCTTACATAAAAGGTTGTCACTACTCCAGTTGAGTCTTTGTTTGGTAGCTTTATTCTCATTTTGAATGATCCAGAGTCATAACTTTGTTTGGATTGAATTCCACATCCTGCAAATTATTATTTTTTTTAAAAAAATCATTTGGTATTTAGGATTCTAAGAAAATAAAAACGTAGAATCGAAAAACGAGAGAAAGGAAGAAAAGTCAAATTATCCTCGTACTAATTGAAATTGAGCAACTTTATCATCCATTAAACTTTTAGTTTTATCTTTACCCTATCGTTAGGAAAAACTCTCATTTTTTTTCCTTTTACCCCTACTAGAGCTTCAAGTTGATAGTCATTTTAAATCATAGTAAATATCGACATGAATAATTTAGACAATTAAAATCCAACTATTTCACTCTAAAGGTAATGGCAAGGGCAAATACAAGATAATATGTGAACAACAAGAGAAGGAATAGACCAAAAACTCTAATTCTAAGGCACAATTGAACAATTTCTCATAGTAAAGGGACAAAATTTGACACATCACTCTATTTAAATGATATAATGTATAGATAAATGTCTTAATCTGACCTCAACTGACAACTAAACACTTTAACTTTGAAGATGCATATATAGACTTCTTAACTTGTTTTCAATGTGTCAGTTGAACACTCCATCAAACCAAATGATCATCTAGACACCTCCAAGAATTATGTGTCATATCAATGCCCGATGTCCACACACGAGACATAGAAAAGACGAGTTGAGGTGTCTAGATGTGCATTTTTAAAATTGAAGTGTAAAAGCACTAAAAGAAAGAAGAAAACTACAAAGGTAAGATCACCAGAAAATTTATCAAGAGATAGCTGAATTTCTTCTCCATTTTTCAAAAACTTCACATTGTTGTTCCCCCAAGAAATGTTGTAATTTTTATCAAATTGTAAAGCTAGACCTTCAAAAACTCTAGTTAATAATAAAATAGCACTTAGACTTATTAGATGGAAACCCATTCAGTAATTTAACAAAATTGCACTGAGACTTGTTTCTTGTAGTTGGGTTGAATTAATAAATGAAGAGTTTTAAAGTGACTTTAATTAGATTAATAAATATGCCTTCAAGTTATGAGTTAGTTTTGTTCTCAAGTGTAGTAACTGAAATTTTATAGCTATGATAATAAAGTTTTACATTAAAGTAACTGAACTTTACTCACATGTAACAATAAATTTACTGAACTTTACCTACTATAAGAAGAAAAAAAACACACAAGTATATTAAGTGAATTTCTTATTACAAATACATGATTTTGGCTAGAGATATTTGTTCTACCGAATTCATAGCTAAAAGTCTAGTTCCGTCCCTTGCTATCGTTATTTTCATCCCATATACTAATTCAATTTTCATTTTAAATAAATAAATAATCATAATCTCTTTCTCAAAAAGTACATTCTAAATTATGTAACTTCCTTAATCAATTGCACATCAAAATTTTAAAATAAAAAATAAAAAATGGGTGTTGATACTGGAAATAGTAATACTCACTCTCCCCTCCCTTTCCTTCTGTGTGTGTATGCCCAAAAATTATCATAAATTAAGAAATTTATATCGTTTCTTCGTAGAATAAAATGTATGCCTCAGAGCGAAGAACATCCTTTAATGAGACCTCACGAACATGAGTGTCACTTGCATAATACCACACAAAATCTTCCGCGTTCTCGTCTTTCCCTGTGATCTTGGGACCTCCTCTAACATATGCAACATAATGACCTCCCCTCATCGTCCCCGAATGTACTACTACACCAATAAGCTGGTATTTGTATGTATCCTTCTGCAGACACCTGCAAAGGCGATCATCAAGTAATCATCAGGCTATTTCAGCAGAAATATTCCATTTTGCAGAAACTTAATAGAAAAAATGACATATTGCATGTGCATTGAACATATGGCTATTTTATCAACAAATCTTTGAAATCACTAACATACTATGGAGAGCCATAATAACTAGTTCCCAACCAAACGACCCCCAACTCTCTAGAATGCATCTCCACAGTACAAGCTTTTGGTTGACAGTTGACACCCTCGCTGTCATAAACAAATAGCATACATCCTGGACCCCATCTTGTATTGTGTATTAAAAAGATTAAAAACAAAAAGTTTCTAAGGGCATTTGCAGTTACTGAAACAACTTGCTGCTGAGGAATATCAAGTATAAGTGGATTATATGAGAAAAAAAGCTATGGAACCATAGCTGTATTTTCTCTCTTTTTGTGTTAAAACATGTCGGAAACAAGAACATGAATCCAATCATTTTTTTCATAAAAAGCAAGGGTAGTAAGCTATGTTACACGGATACACACGCACAAAGTATTACTTCCTCCATCCCATTTTATTTGATGTTACTCGAGTGAGCATAAAGTTCAAGAAAGGAACACTTTTGAAACTTGTGGTCTAAAACAAGTCATAAATACTTATGTGGCTATTAATCATCTCATTAAGGTAAAATGGGAAGTTTAAAGTTAGATTATTTCTAAATAGGATGTTTTCATTCTACACTTGTATACTGTCTGTGAACGAAATGTAAAAGGTACATAGTTTGTTACAAATTTCTTGTGCTGAAGTTCTCAAACATGCAAGATGTTCAAAGATATATTAAATGAATGTCAAAGTAACATCGAATGTAAGAGTGTAATAGCATCAATGACAGGTTCTGTCTCAAAAGATTCCATGACTTCACTATTATGGACTCCAAAGTTTTTGGCCGTTATTTGTTGAATTTTTGCATAAAATATGAATCAAAATAATAGAATCAGTCTAATGAACAAGGGATACACAAAAGTACAGAAATGATTAAATGCCCAAAATGAAGGAGAATCAACAAACCTGGTGTCAACATATGGTTTCAGATCAACTGCATCTCTAAAATTGACATGGCAACTCAGCTTACTCAAGCGCCCCCGAGCATCTTGACGGAACCTCTTTAGATGAATTGACAAAATAGGAGGGACCTTATCAATTAGGATCCGTTTAGTTGCATCTCTTTCAACTCTAACTCTTTTATAGTCTGTCTCCTCATTCTCACTTTCTTCAGATTCAGATATAGCAGAAATCACCGGAGCTTCCAGCAGTTGAACTTTATTGGTCTGATAGTCTCTATTCACTTGACTGCTAGTTTCACTGTGATTTTCTTGTGTGCCGTTTTCCGATAGCCAAGACACTGAATCTCGATCAGCTCGAGGGCTGGTCCCCTTTGGGGACAATAATCTGTCCTCAAAAGTTTCTAACGCATCTTTGTCTGTACTTCCATTATGAGTTCTCAGTTCAGGCGGAGGAGATGTTCCTGAAGAAGACACACCATTTGGATTTTTATCCTCATGTCCATTCACCATGCTATGTGATCTAGGCTTCGTCAATTTATTCTTAGATCTCATTCTCTTTTCTTTTAGAACTTTTGTGCAATTTTCACATTGCCAAGCATGTTCATTTTTGGAAAGAAGCTCGGGCTTTGTAAAATAAGCCAAACAACTCTTCACTGATACAGGAGCATCTGTATTATCAAGCTCTTCTGGATCAGACACGCTGATGTTTGAAACAGTAAAACTAGCTTCTCTCAGTCCATTGGCCTGAGAAACAGCAGCATTGCACAAAGACTGTGCATCAGACTCAGGTTCATTAAATAAGTCTCCAACACCATCCAAGTCCAATGAATCTTTTTCCCAACCAACAGCAGCTGAGGATACCTCACAACCTTCTTTTAACATGTCACCAGCAGTTGAGGTTACTTCTTTGTATGGAAGTAACAGAATCTCTGACTCTTGTAGTTGTAATGGGGCTTCATCTTCCGATAGCCTCGTACATGAATCTGTTCCAAGATTTGAATCCACAAAGCTGATCTTTCCAGACTCTTTAATCAGTAACTTTTTACTGAATTCAGAAGCTATATCGCAGTCTGGTGATTTGGATTGTCCTTGGTCATCCAAACACATTAAATCATTAGGAGAACGAGTGCTGTCTGTACATGTCAACTTCATCTCTGTATCAGCATCCAGATTATTTTGCAAAGGGTCAACAGGTTGAACAGATCCAGTTTCAGAACCATGATTAGTCAGGATGTGATCAACTTCTGAAGCTGCGTCATCACCATTTGGCAGTGTATCCTGTTCGAGAAAATCTAACCATGTCGAGTCATCCACCGTAGCCAACTGCCTAGTCACACCCTCGCAAGTTTCCTCATTACGGGACTTCTGAGTGAAACATGAGTCCTGTGAAGTTAAACCCATAATATCAGCCATAACACCAGCATCAATGGATTCTAGTGATGTATCAGAAGGAAGTATCATTCCTTCAGTGACAGGTACTCTAGGATGCACATGGCTGAGAGATTTCTCTCCATTTCCTTGAGAATTGAGAGAAGCTGCATCTCTGCTAACTTTAGGAAGAACTTTTCCACTTCTCTTTGGAGGTTTTAATATTTTGGCATGGGAGACAGATTGAGCTTCTTTAGAAGGAGGTTTTTTTGTCGGAACAGGCAATGAGAGATCCAAGAATGGCTCATAGACTACTGAAGTGTGCCCACATTCAAGACAGCTAACAGTGCTAGAGAGTCTACCACCAAAGATTTCATCGACAAAAGTAGGACATGAACTCAGGGATTTACCGCCATCCTGAGAAGATTTGATTTGCTTTCTGCGGGTCAATTCCTCAGTACACAGACGATCAAGTAAACAACGAAGCAATTCGTGACTGTCCTGCTGTTGGTATCCTCGAAACTGTGGAGCTTTGCTACATAATGAACCAAACAAAGATTTTGGATTAACAGATTCTTTCAACGAAGCCTCATTGCAGGTATCAGTAAAGAGCTTCTTCAGATCAGCGGTAAGAGGACCAGCAAAACCATCAAACTTAAGAAAGTAATCCCGTAGTCTATTCATTGCCAGTAGGTTCTGCATTATTGAATTGAAAAAACATGTGTTCCCTAAATTAACCAATCCCCTAATGGCACAACCACCTTTTCCATCAGCACTTATAGAAGCAGAAGCTTCTGATTTAATTTCGCTAGTGACACTCCCACTCCCGAACCAAACAGCTTCCACATCAGTAGTAGGACCTTCAGACGGACGCCTTTTAATCATCTTTGCAATGTCCTCAAGTACATCTTTTTGTTCACTGCCATCCTCTACTTTTTTAGCATGAAGTAGTGTGTTGCACAGAAAACACCAGCACAGTTGAGGATTTTCAAACTGTACAGCGAGAGGGTGATGGTATTGTCTCGCATGCCGAACTGCATGGCTCTGAGGTGTAGTAGGCAATCCAACACCTCCGCACGAGAAATGACCGCATACTAAACAGACCCAAATGGCTTTAGACTTCTTCTTGGGATCTGCACTTCCCTTCTTTTTTCCATGTTTACCTTTCGCCTTACTAGCTTGTCTATCAGCTACTCCTTCCTTGCAATCTTCGCACCTAACAGGTTTCGAAGACTTAAGTTTAGCGGAGACTTTGTCCACATCAATAACCTTATTAGCATGTGGACATCCTTTTCTATCATTTACAACAGAAACTGCATCATCATGAGTTTCAATATTCGGACTGATCTTTTCATCAATACGATTTGCAGATGCAACAGGATTCCGCGTCTCCTTGACACCACTTCTAGCCTTTTTCTTAGCCTTTTTCCCCATTATTCCCTTAAAAAGACCACAAAAATCAAATGGATTTAATTAGCATACACTGACAGTGCAAATAATTTATATACTATTTGTTCAATTTAACTGGTTATATAGTAGGGTTGTTAGAACATTTTTCAGGCTACCAATCTGCAACAAACACAGACATTTACTTGTGATTAGCTTTTCAATGATCCAACAACAACATACCCCGTGTAGTTCCACAAAGAGGGGTCTAGGGAGGGTATAGGTACACATACCTTACCTTTACCTTAGAAGTTTAAAAGTTGTTTCCGATTGACCCTCGACTCAAGAAAAAAAGAATCCCAAAGCAGTCCAGAAAAATAAGTAATGGAAGTACAAAAAACAACAGATAGTAACAGAACAATACTAGAAACAAAATACTACTTACATAGCAGTCAAAGTACAAGAAACAACATATAGTATCACAAACCGGAGGACCAAAAACTACAAGAACAATACTACGACTACTAGTATGAACGGACAGCAAGACAATGCACATCTACCGACTACTCGATTTTCAATGACCATATTGCATAAGTTAGACATCAGTAGTGTACACAAGAGTTAAGCTCAAACCAAATAGGCAAATACAGTTTTAAACATTCTATATATAACTGGAAACTCACAGAAGCACCAAGTTCTAATTAACACAATCAACAACAACAACAAATTGCTAGCAAGAAATTCGATTTTCATTCCAAATATACCAAAAAAACAAAATGGAAACCTAAATAAAAGCATAAATAGACTAAATATCATTCATTTCAAATCTTTACATCCATGGATTATAGTGCAAAAGGTATTCATATACAAGTTAAAGAGAAGGGATTTTTCAGAGATTTACCAAAAACTATATGGAGAAAAAAGGTGAGAGATTTCTTCAGTTAATTTTCAAAGAATTTATCAGGTGACTCATCATTGGGGTTGTGGTGTGGGGTTTGCGGGGGTGCGGGGTGGGGGAGGGGGGGAATTCAAAAAACCTCAATATGGCAATATAACAAATTATGAGACTTACTAAAACTTATACTAATAATCAAATATATGATAAAGTTAATTTTAAATTCAATCTCGAGATTATAAGGTATTTATTATTGTCGGCTTCCACCGATTTAAATCTATGAACACCTCATTTTACTAAAATTTGACCAAATAAAAGAATGTACTTGTATTTTGTGTTTATATAAAACTATTAAATACATTTGTGATTAAATTGTGTACACTTTTCATTTAATTTTTTTTAATTGTTAATGCTAAATTCATTTATTGAATAAAATAAATAATTATGGTTATTTAGTATATAGTTGAAGAGTTCTCGACAAATACTAAATAATTTTATAAATAAGGTCGGGATAATTAAAAAGTTTTAAATTAAAATTGATACATACCTCTTGAGGCTAAAAAAATCCGAAGAATGTTTTAAAAAAGTTATTCCGCAGTCTTCTATTGTATAATCTGAATAATGACAAATTAGTGTATAAGTATTTAGTCCTAAGAAAAGTCCTTCTCCTTCAAATATATATAATTCGTTTCTTGTTTTCCTAGACGATTTAGGTTTACTAATATTTGTTTGCTACTATAAGAAGAGGTATCAATAAAATAATAAAAATAATATAGTAATTTTCCTAATAATAATGATAATAATAATACTAATACTAATAATAATAATAAGTTAGCAAATTTTCTTTTCTTTCCTTGTGGGTAATTTTATAGCTTCTTGAGGACATGATCCTGATCCTAGATAAGATTAGAGAATATGAAGGTCGAGAATTAGGTCAAAGGATTAGTAGATAGTCGAATATTATATAATTTTCATTATTAATATTATGTAGTATTTGTTATTTCTATTGTTCTCTTCTCTTATGTTTATAACGCAACTTCTTTTCATATTTTATTTTGATATATGTTACTTGAGTCGAGATCGAGAATCTACCAAAAATAATCTTCAAAAAGTAGTGTACAGTTTACTCTCTTCACCTAAAATCACACATATAGAATTACACTGAATATGTTGTTGTTGTTTGTATTTTATAGTGGCTAATAACCTTAACCAATAAGAAGTTCAAAAAGACTATAAAATTGAAACAATGAACATATATTCCACAAAAATAGGAATATACTTCTAATATTTATTATTACAAGCAAAAAAGAAAAAAAAATAACATTTAAAATCCAACATGGGCTAATTAAGAGTTCAAAATCTCTACCAATAATTTTTGTTACATTCTTGAGCGTGTATCTCTCATTCATCTAGAAATACAAAAAACTAATTAATTAAGTGCCATAAATAATCTAATTAATTAATTATCTAAAGTACTTTGAGGGGTTGCTTCATAATCCAACCCTCATTATCAATAAATGATAGGCTTGTTAATTGTTGCAACTCTTGTTGGCTCAACTTGGTTGCCCATGGCACTCTTTGTGTAGTGTCTGATCCAATTCCATTGCAAATTTCCTCAGAAAATGTCAATTGATTCCTATATCATAAATAAGTAATTACAAAAATGGTTATAATCATGATGATGATAATGAATTTATATTTTAAAGAAATTATCAATAAGAAAGCTAAAAGAAAAAAAAGCAGTTGAATGCACAAAATTCTCGCTATGCCAGATTTGACAAGGGGCAGATCACATTAGACTTATTTTGTGATCAAACTGAAAAATATTTTCTAAAAAGAGTTTTTCTCCGTACCAAACACATCCTAAGTTCTATATATATAATGTAAAAAAAGATTTAAATAATTTTGTTATTTTAAACTAATTATATGCAAATTTCTATAAATTAATAACATGATAAAACATCAACTAACCCTACCACCAAATTAAAGGATGTAATGGAATGATAAAGGCTCTTTTACATTTATCAAGAGGTCTCATAATTTATCCCAAAATATGATTCATCTCTAATAGGAAGCATTAAACGGTAGAAAAAGTGTCTGTTAGACATTTTCTTACCTTATTTTTTGAAAAATAGCCAGATTCATATAATTTTAGATTCTACGAGTGAAATTCGATGAATTTTGAAATTTCATGAAAATTAATTAAAATGGCAAAAAAGTAGCTATTTATGAAATTTTGCCATGCTAAAACCCTCTATATCATGCTTCTAATATACAAATAAGACTAGTGAATTCTGAAGGAATCGAATCAATTCCAAGCATCGGATGATCACTAAACGAAAAATACAATTTATGAGTAACGTAAAAAAATCTTTTTTATCAATGTATATAACTTAAATATATATGAAGGGATTGGAACTTACTCTCGTCCACTTGAATTCCAAGCATACCAACCGGGCGAAACGACGACGTTTGACATTGAACAATTATAGAAAAGAACCCTAGCATAGTCCCTCCATGGCCTCCCTAAATAAGTAAATCCAGTTCCAAAAACTTCACAATTTTTGAAAACAAATCCACTTTGATCATGTTGACTTGTTCTTCCTTGTGCTGTAATAAATCCTGGTCCATTTAATCTTCCTGCATTTACTACTAAGGCACATCTCTGCGTATATCAAACAAACAAAAAACTAGGTCGACAAAAGAGGTTGCTCGGATGGTAAATAATCTTTACATCTAACTTTGATGTTATAGGTTCGAGTTATCAAGGAAACAAAAGGGGAGAAAAAATCTTTGGGTAGGGTAAAAGAAAAACTAGTGATAATTATGAGTTTGAATCATTCAATCATCTAATTTACAAAGTATATATATTGTGTATACATTACACTATACCTATAATATACATTCATATACACAATAGCTTGTACATCCATAAATTTAAAATTCATAACCTATGTACATACATTAAACACAATAGTGTAAAAACAACTTTTTGGAGTTATTCGAATACAAGTGAAATTTCAAAAACAATATAAAAATTCTATATCTAAACAGTTTTTCGAGAAAAAAAAGTGAAAACTATCCGTGGCCAAACAGGCACGGAGACAAACTTTATGGCAAGTTAAATTACATAACCATACTACAAATATGTCTAGTATTAGGGAATTTTTCACAAATAGACACTGTAATTAACTTAATTATGCTCCATAACAATACTTTGCATATTTACTGGTTGTAGCTATAGTTTAAGTTGCCTTGTTTGTATAGTTTGCGGGTACATTTGTGTAATGAAGCTATTTTTGTATAAACTCGAAATAACGAATTTATACAAACTCAATCATTGAACTTTAAACATATATACAAATTATATTATACAAAAGTAATACAAATTCCGAATTATAAAAACGTGTGAATTATACAAACTCGGAATCCCAACCTACCTAATTATCACTGAATGTTGGTTGCGAGTGGTAATTAACTAAAACTACAACTATGATGACTAATTAACTAGCATATGTTTGCTTAACCATCTAATTTTCCCTAATTAATAACCAATAAAACAAAATATAATGCAAACAATTTTACCTCATAAATAGATTGGCCATTACCAAAGATGAAATCAATAGCTCCAACAATAGTGCAAAGTTTGAAATAATGTCTTCCATTTTCATCCCACAATGTATCTTGCACTCCAATAAATCCACATCTATAAAATGTTGATTTATCTCCAGAAATCAGTGCTGCCACTGCTTGAATCACAACATTGCTGCCTTTTGGAGGAATGTTATAAGAATTCTGAATAAAAATAACAAACATAAAGTTAATCAAAAAAATAAAAAGTGGTTAATAAAATGAATCGAGAACCATGAAACCTCAGGTTCAAATCTCAGATGAGATAAAAACACTAGTTGATTTTTTCTATCTATCTAGTCCATGTTGCTAGTGGGAGTTCGCAAATATCCCGTTGAATTAATCGAGATGCATACAAGTTGATAAATTTTATAAAAAGAAAGTGGTTAATGAAGTAAATCGAGAATTTTGATGTCTCGGGTTCAAATCTCATATGAGATAAAAACACTTGGTGATTTTTTCTATCTATCTAGTCCTTGTTGCTAGTGGGAGACTGCAAGTATCCCAAGAAATTAATTGAGATTTGTGCAAGTTGACCTAGACACCACAATTATCAAGGTGAAAGGTATCCCCATGGAATTAATCAAAGTGTGTGCAAGCTAATCTGACCACCATGCTTATAAAATAAATAAATTATAACCGCTACTAAAAAAACAGTAGTTTCATCAAAAATATTTCTGACAAGTCAATTTCTGTCAATTTCTGATGAATTCGATCATAAATTCACTTTTTTGTGTGTGTGTGGGGGGAGGGGTGTCTTACTATAAAAGTTATGCTTTTGACAAGTGTGTAATCAGCTTCAGAGATGAAAGTAGCATCAGTATTAATAGACTCATGGCCATCCCATGTAACATTTGTTTTTCTTTTTCCTTCTCCTTTAAGATAGATATATGGCTTTTCTATAGGAATTTTCACTTGTTCCCTGCATAAAATTTCAACTCCAATTAGTCAAAGGTGGTATGATACCATAACAAGAATATAGTTCATTCGACAAAGTCAAATAAATTGAGATCGATTATAAAAATCTTGCATAATTTTAATTAGTCGAAGGTGGTATAATAAGTAGGATAACAATAACGATTGTTAATCAAACCAGATAAGTTAAGATCGATTATATAAAGCTCACATATATTATTAATTTTGACCCCTATCTCAATAAAAAATGACTTTTCTCTAGCTAGGGTAATTAAAAAAACTTCACATTTTCTAATGATATATAAAATAATAGGAGTTTATAACAATAATCATGGGTCATGATAAAAATCACACTATGTATATGGATGGTGTAAATGTTGAACCTTCTTAGCGTAAATACTTTGACATTGGCGATATGATTCTTACATTGTTCATATATATGGTTCCTTTAAGTCCATCTCAATCTAATATTATTAAAACATAATTTTTCTAATACTACTAGTTATATACATTTTCTATATACATATAACTATCTAACGATAAAAAAAAAAAAAATTAACAAGCATTGGGCATAGAGTAATTGTACAAAAATTGCAGAGCAAGCTATGATTAGGAGTTTGGGGTAATAGGGTTTGAATCCACAATTTTAGTGTGGAAAATATTTTCACAACATCTTCCTTACAAACAATTTTGTTAGGGGTTCACAAGTTAATATACACATATATTTATTTAATTTTCTAATACAAATATAGAATCTATGGAAAAGAGCTACTAGGTTCGTCCGAACCCACGAACCCCACCTAGCTCTGCCTCTGAAAAATTGTACTAAGATGACTAAAATCAAATGAGCAAAATGTTTCTTAGAACAATATAATCACATACTCGTGTAATCTTATATGTGAGGTCTGAAAATTGTGGTATATCGCAGTCTCACACCTCTCTTGTGAAGGTAGATAGATTGTTTTTTCAATAAAACCTCAACTCAAATAAATCATATCAAAATCAGTAAGATAAGAAAATCTTGTAATAAAGAAATCATATAAAAATAATAGCAGTAACAACAAATAGTACGATAATTGAAACAAAGAAAACGACAAATGAGTACCTATATGTTCCAGCTTTGATGTATATACATATCCAATCTTGGTTATATGGAGGAATAGAATCAATTGCTGATTGAATAGTTGAATAATTTCCATGGCCAGATTGATCAACATAAATTGTTGGTATTATTTGTTTTCTCCTATGATAAACTCTATTAATTCTTGAATTTTCTTGTTCAGAAAATCCATTGAAGAAATTAAGAAGAAAAAGAATAGTGTAGAAGAATAAACATTGAAAAGAAACCATTTTCACAAGAAAAATATTATTATTTTTTATAAAACAAAAATGAAGAACAATTAAAAAAAAACTCCTTGGATATTTCAACTCTATAAAGGAGATGTTTAATGTTTTTTTCTTGAAATAAATTGAAGATGGTAAGTATGAGTCTAATAAAGAAATTTATTCACGGGAAAATCATTCAAATGATTTGCTAAATCTGGTCTAAAATGTTAATAAGTAATTTACTAATAGTTTAGTTTGACTATTTTTAAGTAGTATTCAATTTAATTTGACTTGACACATTTAAGAAAAAAAAGACTTTGAAATTATAGTCTGAAATAAGTCATTGATATTTATGTGATTAGAAATTAATTCGTTAAAGGTCAAATAAATTTTAAAATTAAATTGTTATCAATATAAAAATGTGTCATATTTTTTTACGAGAAAAATGAAAATAATTCATACAAAGTGGGAGAGAGGGAGTATTATTTTTAATTTTTTACAAAGAAAATATTTTGAGGAAGATTTTGTCTCCCTAAATTGATCTTTAGTCAATTCTATTAAATTAATTTAAATTGCAGTCTAAAATGGAAGGTGAATGGGTGAGGTCAATAGCAAATTTGGAAAAATAATTATTTTCCTAGGTAGAAATTGGAAAGTGGATTTTTAATATGGGTAGTTTATTTTTTATTTTAATAAATAAAAGAAAGCAAACTTCCTAGTTAAAAATTGGAAAGTGGATTTTTATTATGGGTGGTTTATTTTTAATTTTAATATATAATTAAAAGAAAGCAAACTTTAAAGGCATAGAATCTGCAACTATTATTCAGAAAAGTGTGAACGTGAACAATGATATAAAAATTCACGAGATGAAACCTCCTTCACTATGATATAACACTATGTTTTTTAATCATTTTCCCTAATTTTTGTTCACTTTCCATTAAAATATGTGATATCATCCACTTCTATTTTTTTTATTATTATTTTTACATATTCAGTATATTAAAAAAATCTCTTTTATTTATTTATTTAAACAAATTAAGAGAGAATTAATTTTTTTTTTCTAATTTTCTCATTATACCTAAATAATCATTGCTTAAAACTTATTGGCGTACTACTGATCAAATGTAGAATTATCGGCATTGGTTAATAGATTTTCAATGGTAGCGTAAAAGATAATTATCAGATTATCGATTTTAATTTTTTAATACTGGGTTATGGGTAGATTGATAACCCATTAAGACAGTATTTTATCCATACATAAACATTAAATATTTATCTCGATTTTTGTCCTTTAGCGTTCAATTCACACTATTCAAAATGTCCAAATCTAAAGTAAGAACTTTATCCCTCTTAATTTCTCTCTGTGTTGCACTTATATAGTTCTGTAAAATGACAATTATCTTGTCGCGTCAAATTTATTGAAGAAATCATATATTTGTTTTATACCATTTTCTTACTGGTTAAATAAAAGATCAAACTATTAATAATCAAAACCAAGAAGATCAACCGTTAATAACCAAAACCAATAAAAAATATCTTATTTTGGATGCATTCCCCTACTTGGTAGGAATATGACATGTCAAAATAAATTGTCCTACATTAGTCTTATTTGTCAACGAGGATTTTGAATTTTATCTTTAAAATAAGAATATTTTTCAGTCTTTTTACACAGCTCGAAAATTTATAACTAGTTTAAGATCATAAATTTAGGACTATTTCAAATGTCCCAAGGGAGTACACCATACAAAAATCAAAGGCAACAGCCTAAGAAATCACCACATCATACACATGACTACCCAAGATACAAAAACGAAAGCACTAAAGTACAAATATCACTCTACATACAAGAGACCTTTGGGACACAGATTAACAACGTAGCCAAAGTGGACTCCATAGAGGTTAGAGTGCCTTTTTGAAGGCAAAGAGGTTATATTCAATAGACACTCGGCTCAAGAAAAATAATTCATCAAAACAGGTTTGAAATACTGACAGCAAAATTAGTAAAAGATAAACCAAAGTAACAACAGGAGTAATCAAATTAAAGAAATAAGATAGTACTGGCATGAAATTTCAGAGCATTATACAGTGTAGCTTGCAATTTTACCACGAGGATGAAACAAATCTCACCAGCTAACAGAGAACTACAGCACAGCGTATATCTTCAGATAGAATAAATGAACACTCGAATCGAAATATTACCCAAACTCGTACCCTGCTATATTAAGTTTCATGGAGAAACTGGCTAGCCTAAGAGCAACACATTAAGTTCCTCGATGATTGGCAGCTACACACTAGTATCACAAACTGAAGTTTATTGCTAAGTTCATACAAGATGCAAACTAGCAAGCAGAAGAGACACAGCCATCTCAATAAAACCATAAAATAAATAACTTTGAAAGATAGTTAAACAATGTAGTCTGCTCAAATATTACTAGAAGCAAAAACTGAATCATGCAGTACAGGTAGCATCTTTAAAAGACAGATTAAGTTGTGAAATCTCAATCTCAAGCAAAATTTCCCCTTCGATAAAAAAACTACGTTTACACTCTAATACTTGATAGGTTCAATAACTGCAAGTTGAGGACCGAGCTTCTCCTCAGCAGCCTTCTCAGCCTTAACCCTGAGTTTGGCCAACTGCTTTCTCCTCTCATATGCTACCTGGGCTCTCTCCTTTCTCTTGTTCTCAAGCTCCTGTAATAACCATATTTCAAGAGCAAAGTAAGCAACCATCCAAATTTCACGCTAAAGATCTCGGAAACACAGAAGCCGAAAAAAAAAACAAATTCAAATTAGCAATGTAACATTGTAACTAGGTAAGCAAGCCACTGTGAAATTGGCAAAGAGAAACCTGCAACCATCTAAATTCGCAATTACATGGAGAAAGATGAGTCAAATGAGGCACAACAGTCTGTGCACAAGACAGGTTATTCTGCTTGGATACTCTCACTAATCAAAACAATCAAGATTGGTGATCAAATAGAAAGGAGAAAGCAAGAAATTCACCTTGATAGTGTCATAATGGTTCCATCCAACCTCTGATGAAAGCTTACCCAAGAGACAGTATTTATGTCCTGCTTGGAGTCTCAACACCCTAAATACGAAAACAGGGAAACATGTCAGTGTAAACAACATTGGTACTAAAATAAAGTATGCGCCTGAACAGCCTTGCAACTTACTTGAGAGCATCAGGGATGACCATCCTCTTGATTTTGTCATATGGAGGTGGAACACCCTCGTAAACCTTCAAGCGGGCAAGAGCAGCTGCTCCACGCTTAGTTTTGTGGGGAATCATCCTAAGAATAAATAATTAGATCTGATCAGACACACCAAAGAGCAAAATTTGGCATAAATATCCAATAAATCAATCAACCATGAATAGGATAGTATAAGAACTTAAACCACCAGTGCATCCTTCATTAACATGCATGCTTAGATGAAAAGCCTACATCACAAAGTCTTAAAAATTCTTCCTTGCAGATGACTAGGTTCAAACAAACTCAGTAAAATGGCATTTAAGTGGACACTATACCACAGCATACTCTACATCAAGTAAGAGGAATCTGCAAAAAAGTGAAGCATACTAAAAAAAAACATTACTCCACTCTCCAATGAACACCAAACTATCGGTATATAGAGCTGTTTACTTTACAATATCATTAATAGTGTTTCCAAGCTCTAGAATATTGTTTGAATTGCAACCGGGGGTTCGGTATTGGGGATAGCCCTATACTGTTTATAGAATATTGTTATCAGACTAACTGAATCCCATGTTTATTTAATTAAGTATATACACATATATGTGCATATCTCAATACTATAGATTAACAAATATCCATAAACAGTTATTACTCAATCTACCTTCAGTTAAACAAGCATATTTTCAAACAAAATCATCCATTGAAACTCATTTTTCCAATGAATCTAAATGTACAAGTATATTTAACTTTTGGCTTTACACTACCATTTATCATGTATCCAAGTTTTATCACCTCATCCCTCCCCAGAAACGAAGGCATATATTTACACATTCTGTCTAGAATACCTACTCACAGAAACTGTTACCAGACTAACTACAAACAGCAATATGTCCACTGTAATCCCACAAGCAGAGTCTGGATAAGTATATTGATACACAGACCTTACTCCTATCCCTACCATGGGAAGTAAAAAGACGGTTTCCGATAGACTCTCAGCTCACATTCCCCTATTTATTAAGTTGTTGTTTCCTGAAGTGTATATAGTATTACACAGGTACTACACTCATCGAATCTGCACATATCTATAAACGGTTGTCACTGAATCTACAAATCACAAAATAAATCTACTTTCATAAAAAAGCAAGCACTTTTCAAGTAAAATCACCAATTGAACCTCAAAAATGTAAACAAACTAACCCACGGATGGTCCTCCAGAGGATCTTAGAAGGAGCACGGAAGTGAATAGGTCCATGAGAAGGCTTAGTATTCATCCTCTTGCGAAGGAACCTAAGATACTTCATTTTCTGACGAACAAGTCCACCAGAAAGACAAATCTCTTCACACCTAACAACAACAACTCTCTGTCCATTAAGCAATTCCTTAGCCAAAATTGATGAGAGCCTACCAAGCATATGGTGACGAGCATCAACCACTATCCTCCTTGCGGAGATTCCTGAACCGGACACCATTTTTGCTTTTCTCTCTTTGCTTACCTGTGAAGAAGGAAGAAAAATGGAGGTAGAGGCTAGGGTTTTTGAGGAAGTGAGATTAGGGTTTCGTTATATGAAGGCTGAGCTTAATGGGCTAATTTGTTGATGGTAAAGTGTTTTTGGGCTTTTTGTGTTTTTGGGCCTAGTAGAGATAACTCGACTTTTAACAAGTATTTAAAACTAAGCCACTTTTCAATAAGAAAGGTCCTTAACCCCACCTCGTAAAGATAGAGGGGTTACTTTCGGTAGACCCTATGTTATGATTGTCATTCTTTATATGCCCTCGATGTTATACTATTGATTTATGTATGACTTTAACTTTTGATCTTTCCTCTATTAACTCTATCCAATTTTATCTGAAATGGCATTCCAACTCACCACATCAACACTTGTTCTTCCACCACGGTCTAAAATCACTTGTATCTTCACCAAATGTATCATCATCACCAACATAAATCTTATTGATATAGTATTAGATTATTATTTGTATCTTATTTGAATTTGATATTTATCAATTTTAAATTATATAGATTTATCTATTCAAATATTGAAAAAACAATCTTAATTATTTAGTACTTATATATGTTAATACACATCTTATTATGCAGTTGCGTATTCAAATTCATATGCCTTAATCTTCACAATTGCAAAATGTGGCCTAAGTTTCAAAAATATTGAGACAACTCAATCTAGTCTTTCCAAGCCTATATCCAGTTAAGTCCTAATTGGGCCTACCTCTTGTATCTACAATCCAATCTCATATAGCCTTTTAACATTTTTAACAATATATAAAGAATCAATATAATATATACACTATATACGTTATTTTTTCTACTTTATTTCGTTATAATTTTTTAGAGTGCTTTGAACTGTTATTTCTTAAGTTGAAGTTCTATAGGAAATTAGGTGTATACTCTACTCTTTTCAAGTCATAACTTGTAAAATTACACTAAATATATTATTGTTTGTTGTTTCTTTTATTATAATTCAAATCCGTTACGAAACATTAGTTGGTTTCCAAATTACCATGAAACCATAACAAATTAGTGAACTTATTCATTTTTCACATTAGTTTGAGTCAATATTTTGGCTTAAGTTTGATTATTCAGTTTATTGGTTTATCTTGAGCCCCCTTACATATATAGTTTTAAAGTTTAAACTAATTAAGAATATGGCTGTAATAGTGTAGAGGAAGAATGTTAATTACACGAGTACTTAATGTAATAATTAAGAAGATACATATATAAATATCAAGAATTAAATAAAAGATAGTTTAATTTGATAATGTGTATGACATACGTACACCTCCCAAACACTTTAAGTTCACAGTGTGACACTATCATGTAAAATGTGTTAAATAAAAATGAATGAGATAGGCCTAAAATCTAGGCGGAGCTATGTATGGTGAATAGGGGTCAATTGATTTTTCCTTCATCGGAAAATATATTACGTACATATACACCTCAATTATTTAATTATATTTTATATTAAAAAATAAAATAAAAAATGCATGTGTTGTTAGGGGCAAGACCAGTTCTTGTCTAGTTGACCTTTGTAGACATCTCAATTTTCAGGTCTCTATTTTTTTATTTTGAAATTATTCATGTTTTTGTTTCAATAACCAACGACAAATTATAATGAAGGACCATCTAGTCAAGTTTATTTATTTTGTTTTTTAGCTTAAATAATTTCTAGCTAATTTCTATTCATGCATCTAATTCTAAAATATATTTACAAAAATAAACAAAATGTACAAAAATACAAACCCCATTTGGCCAAACCCATGTGCTATTCAATTCATGCAATGCATGAAAGAAATGCAAAAATGAGCAAAAAGAAAAATGATTTTCATAAATAAAATTCATAAAAGAAACACAAGTTGAATAAGTGAGGAATTAATGATAAAGTTACTATGTTTGAATCGAATAAATAACAGTTAATGCAAGCATTATGATAGATCGTTTACATCACACACCTGTAATAGAGATGCGACCCCTTCCCCAAACCTTGTTGAACGCAAGATGTTTTAATTAGTTGTACACCAGATTGCCCTTTAACTATAATGTCATTCACCTCAACTAATTTTTCAGAATATCGATTGTCACTACCACCCACCGATATTACTTAACTCTATATATCCATTTGAACTAGCTCGAGCAAATAAGAAAGCATATGTTTTTCTTGTTTCTTTGAAATTTAAACGTAAAATTTCATTATTTTTCAATTTTTTTCATTGACTATTAGATCACGACCTCATATGCAATTTCTTAAGACAAAGGACCTACAAAGAAGCATGGTTAAAGTATCACTATCTATGTCAGCCAAATACACACAAGATTTGGTCCTGACAAGTCAAACCCCTTCTCTGAAAATAAGGTAGGGTTAGTGGGGCTCGTTGACCTTCCCTAAGTCACATAATATAATTACCAAAAAAACAAAAACAATAATCCATCAATTCAATTAGTATTAAAAATACGTATATATAGTACCATAGGAGAGATAATGCCATCAAATGTTTCGTGTTCGAATTTTATAAAAATATAAAATTATCTTTATTAAAAATTATTTTACGCCTGATCAATATGAAATTTTCAACGTGAAAGTGAGAAGAGACAATGTCACTATAGGTCTAAAGGCGGCCACTCTTGTGTTATTGTGTCCACACTTGAGATGTCAACTCATCCTGCAATATATATCCCTTACATTCTCAGAATTGAACATCTAAATTGTGGACACTGTTTATAACACACATGAGTCTAATATTGAGTAAATAAATAACTTTAATTCTTGAAAATAATCAAACTGATCTCAAAAGAAAAAATAGTTGATGGAGTGAAAATTGCCCTTATAGGCGTGGATGGAGTTTTGAGGTATCGAGTTCATGAATTTAATATTTTGGATGCAAATCATAAATTTATATGTAAAAATCAATAAATATTATATATTGTATTAAATAGTAATACAAATTATAACTTTGAATATATATATATAAACACATAAATTAAAGCTAAAATCTTGAATCCGCGCATCTGTAATTGACCAATATGTAGAAGAGGAGTCAAACTATATAGAACACACCACCTAGCTAGAAAGTACAATGAAAAATTAAATGGTCTTCAACTAGTTGATATCATATGGGGCTATTTCAGCATGAATGAAACTGAATATCTGTTGGATTGAGTTTGCAATATCATCAGCTGTGTACCTAGTTTCACCAGAAATCTGCAAAATAAAAATAGAAATAAGGCAACAATAAGAGAAAAAAATTGTGTAAGCATGTGAGAAGGTTACTCCTTCCGTTTCATATTACGTGTCTTAGTTTGACTGGACTCAAATTTAATTTCTTAAAAAAATAAGGAAGACTTTTGAATCTTATGATTGTAAACTAAAGATGTGTATGATATATTAAAACGCCTTCTGAATTTTGTCATTTTAAACATGTCGGGGGACAGTAGATTTAAAGAGTGAATTACTCCCGATGTCCCAATTTATGTGACTCTGTTTCAGTCAGTCCTAAAAAGAATAACATTTTCTATATTTAGCAATTATTTGACTTTAAACTACCTGGAATATGATTTACAACTACATAAATATCGTCTATGACTCGTTTCAGACCACAAGTTTTAAATGTTCTTCATTTCATTCTTAAACTACGTGCCCAATCAAACAACTTCACATAAATTGGGACTTATTAAATATAGAAAAAGTGACATACTTTTTTGAACAAACTGAAAAAAAGTAAGACACATAAATTGAAACAGATGGAGTGTTAATAATAAGTACCTTGACATTGAATGAGTAGAGAACAGTTTGTTCAATGGTTGTAATATTTGTATGAAGAATACTAAGCTGCATATCTTCCAATGCAGCAATTGCCTTTATGAGTTGTCCTGGTCTTCTTCTTGATAGAATCTTGATCATTGCATCAAACCCTAAAAGTTTCACTTCAACATCAGCCAAACAAGACTTACTCTCAGCTACTTCTTCTTGAATTTCACCTTCCATATTATACTCATTTGGAAGAGGAAATAGTATTGGTGATTGATGATGAGGATTTATAGTATTAGGGTTTTGTGGTGTTGATGAATCTCCTAATGGTCTTGTTGGAGTAGTATCTCCATAGATTCTCCTCCTTTTTTGTGATTCAAGGCATTGTAAGAGTTGTTCCAATTCTCTAACAAATTCAATTGCTCCACCAATAATAGAAGCTTGATCTCCCTACAAGATTGTCAAATATACATCATGTTGAGAGTAGATACACATGACAATAATTAAGTAAATAAAAGTGTGTTAACTATCACTGAAAGTTTAAATTTTTATATGAGATGGTCATCACACACTTCAGTAAGTCATTAAATAACGTAACTATATCAAAAGTGTGATTTGTCGGACAAATTTGATCATTAGATGAGATGATCACACACTTTATTATGATATAATAAGAGTATATGAAACGTACTGATTTCAATCCTAATAACTACCACACAATAGTAAGAAGTACGTGCTTGACTCGTGAAAAAGAATCAGATCTGTTAAGTAAAGGGTCGTTACCACAAAGACGTATATCACTAAATAAATGATCAAAAGTGTGTTTTCTCTAATGATTTAACCTACATCATGAGTTCGATCCTAACTACCACACTATAGTAAAAAGAATTTGCACGTGCTTGCCTCTTGAAAAAGAATCAGATCTATCACGTAAAGGGTCACTACCACGCCAAAGACATATATCAAGTATTTTTTTTCTAACGATTTAAGCTTTAAGATGAGACGGTCACATAATTCAACAGTACTCGACACTAAAAAAAACTGTAAAATTCAAGAATGTGATGAGATATAATACCCTTTGAACATAGGAGCCAGGCATGAGAGACCTCAATACACGAAGATGTTCATTCATTTGCTTCCTTCTATTCCTCTCCACAGCAATATGTGTCATTCTTTGGCTCTCAACTTCCTCAGTTGTCTTAATTCTTGGCCTCTTTCTCTTATTATTACTCTTCCCTTCTTGATTTTTTTCAACAATATTATTATTATTTTCACCTTTTTCTTTTCCACCACTTTGTTTTTGTGATACCATTAAGGCTTCTTCGCGATCATCATCATCATCATTATCATTATCATGAACATTCTTATTTCCGTTCAAAACGGGAAACTTAAGGAAGTACACAGGATCATCAATCCCAACATCTTGTTCCAATACCTTGGTTTGATTTAAGGCTAATTTAGGCCCAAATCCGCGAATTGCATCACATCCGCGAAGCTCAACTTGTCTAGAGAAGGATTTGAGGGTAAAAACCCTAACGAACACTGGTTATGTTGTTGTTGTATAGATTGTGAATTTACCATATAATCAACCATTTGATTATTAGTATTATTTGATGAGGATTCACCAATAATTGCCATTTGAAAAGATGTAGGCAAAGAATTAGCCTGCAAAAATATTTCATGTTCAAAGTGAAACAACATAGCTATATATATATTTATAATATGTTAAATTAGGCTAGGATAGAAACAATGAAAAATGATAAAAGCAAACACTTATATACCTGGCAATTTTCTTCTTTCTCCATTGTCTTGTTATAGTTTTTTCTTTTTGTTTGTTTTTTATACAACCCTAAAATTTTGACTATTCACAAATCCATGCAAACTCAAATCTCTAGTGAATAATTTGATCACACCTAGGGTCCACCTCTAGCTGAAACAGACAAAAAATTCATTATCAAACTATAGATATTTAAGATACTGTGTGAATTTAAAATTTGAAATTTCAAGTTCTTTCATTGGCCTCTGCACTTAACTGGATTCAGATGAACTTGTAGCTTTCATACTATATCTGACTAACACAACTGAAAAATTCGATGGATAGTACGAACAACAAAATAATCCGTCTATAGAATGGAGAGATCAATTATTCGTTTGAAAATCCATCAAAAAATAAGAAAATCTAATTTTATTTCCCTTATAAACTATACAATATAGTATGAAATTGGATGTACATAAATATATATAAGAAGATTGAAATTTGTAGACTAACCTTATAATTTGGACATTATGAAATAAAACTTGAGTGGAATTTTTTTATAAAAATAAAAACAAAAATTGGGACATGAAAGATCTATATATATATATATATATATATATATATATATATATATCTCAAATGATGGACCTTGCAGAGTATCCAGCTAGAAGTTGTCTTTGACTTTTGGAGGTGATTTTTGTTTGTACATATATATAAAATAATAATCTCTCTTTATATATATATATATATATATTATGATTTATAATTTTAAAATATATAGACATATAAGAGGAGCCTATATAGATTAATTTCCACCTCACAAATTTACTCATCACTTTTTTTCACCTCCACCTAAATATTTAATGGGAATCACAAGCAGAACAACTTTATCACCTCTTTACATGAGGGTTTAATAAATACTTAAGCTCTGATATGTGATTTTTTTATGATTCAAACTAGATTGAAAATTTTTAAAGTTTGAATCTTTTATTTCTTTGAAGATATGTTTAATAATATTCATGCACGTGAGCACTTTAGCAGCCTAGAAGTTGTCAAATGGAAATTAATGTAGATGTCAAAAAGTGTTAGTAGAATTGCCTCGTAGCAGAGTCGGTGAGACGATGAAAAAATTTATTTACATTATGTGTTTACGATTAGAACGATTAATGTAAAACATATTACTCATAGCTTTTATTTCTGCATACCCAAAAGATGCATTTCTTGGTTGAGCTCACCGCACTAAGATTGGATGTATATATGATTAGCTAGTAAGAAGTTGTCTACAAATTTGAATCTGAAATAACCAACACCATCTGTTGTTTTTCTGATATTATATAATTCATCTTAATGTAAAAATGTTTTATGCACCAAGAAAGAGAAGTTTTAAAAATATTTAGAAAAAGTATAATGTAGATGTAGAATTGTGAGATAGTGCCCCTTTGGGTACGGAGTCGCCTTTGTTAGGGAGCGCTTTACCCAATGTGGGACTTCCCGACATGAATCCGAATTTAGTCAAGCTCCAATGTGAGTATCGGACACCGGGTGGGAAACCAAAAAAAAAACAGAATTGTGAGATCGGAAAAAAAATCTAGGAAACAAATATATGAAAGCAATCAATTCATTGCTAGTACACAATTTTTTACCACACCTGTCACCTATAGAATTGAAGTAGTAAAATAGAATTAACAAGGGAAAGATACAAAATACATTCAAACTCTGAGGGAAGCACATAATCCTCAGCTTTTCTGCCTTTCTATCGTGTCTTAAACATGGTAGAATCTTGCTCCTTGAAAATAATCCACGACGATAAGGGAATATACGCTCTAGAGGTACAGGTGAATAGACAAAGGATGCCGAGAGTAAAATTTCCAGTATAACGATAACTATATGCTCGTCTCTGTAATAAGAGAAAAGAAAGCTTACAATCAAATTCAACTTGATCACGGAAAATTACTCTTTGATCTCGATATCTTCTCACCTCTTCCCATTCAGCACATTGCCTCGAATGGATTCCATGGAATTAACACCCAATCAATCAGCCAAAGGTTTACGAAAAATCATGACGTATATTCAAATGCCTGTGGTGGCTGAGGCTCCTCGTCAGCAGCCACTGCTGAGGCTGAGCCCTGTTGTCCAGCTGAACCACCAGTACTGGATGTAGTTGATGAGGGTGTATCAGTAAGAGCCAATACTTCCGGTTCATCAGGACGAAGATCTTTCAGAAGCACAAAGCCAGAAGACGATGATTTGATTGGCAAATATCTGCTTTCTTCCAAAAATTTGATGTACTTCTCCTGAGTAGGAACCACCCTAGCTGGGTTGGTCAAAATCTCAAATGATGGCTCTGGTTCATTCTTCTTCTCTGCAGGAGTATCCACCTGTCAATCAGAAAGGTCACAGCAGTTTGTGAGCAAATAATGACAGTTCAAACAGCGGTGCAATACAAACAGAATCATTTAGCGCAGAGCATTTTTTCTAATTCCGATCAATAATTTCCCAAGGACCCCAACAAATAAAGAACTGCGGCTACAGCAAGAAGCATCACAAAACCCCTAACAAGAGAAGGCCACCTTTGAAGTGAAAATGGATGAACAGAACATATACTAACCTGCATAGACTCTCCATCCTTACTAGTGGACTTGCTCTTGTCTAAAGTAGTGGCAGCAGAAGTTGACGCGCCAGATGCCTTCTCAGCATTAGCTTTCTCAGCCTCTTTCTTGCTAGCCCTGGCCTTGGCCCTCACTGATGTTGATAAAACAGCTGTAGGAAGTTTGACAGCAGAACTAGTCGTGGCTACAGTAGTAGGCTTAGGATACTCAAATAGCGACGGCTTAGCTTGCGATACGAAATCAAATTTGGGCACTTTTAGGTCATAGTTTAGCCCAATGAGAGCTGTGGGTGAAAATGCCAAGCTAACGAAATATATAAGAGGATACCAATACCAAAACTGACTAAAAACAGCTAGCCCGACAACTGCAGTAATTTTATCATGTTTCGACTTTGAAAGTAGCTTTATTGTCACATTCCTTCCACCGGCATCAAGAATTCCAGAGGCCAAGATTGCACCCATCTTACTCATGGTATCTTCATGCTTATCAAGAATAATTTTCTCTAATTGCCGCCTGAACAGATAAAAGCAAAAGGCTCAAAAATCAGATGAGGAATCAAAAGAGACTTTATGCAGAAATTTATAGATAAATACCTAAATGCACCAACACGGGAATCACTAGCTTCACTTATTTGGACCATCACCATGGCCATAGCAATGAGAGCACCTTGACGTACAAAATCAACCACATCTGATGTCAAAGGCTCCAACAATGAGATTGCCTCACTCAGACCAGTACCAGCACATGAAATGCCAACTGCCAAAGCCGCACCATAGCGTACGTGTGGATTGTAAGACTCAGATAACAATGAGACAATGCGAGGCATCTGCAAATTCAACACAATTAACTAGATTAGCATCTTTTAGTTCCCACTTAAATACGCCCACATGGGTCACAAGCCAATGACTGAGCTCGGCTAGCACAACTAGCATTTTTAGAACTGGAGTTAGCTTAAAGTTTTCCTCTTTAATTTTTCTGGATGGGGATTTTGCATGTCCAGGATGGGGGAGGGGAAAGATGGTTACGTAGAACCAAACATGGTTCTGTTTCTAGAAGACTGTTAAACATAGTAATCCTGCTGACAACTGAGACCATAAATAACATAATGAGATTGATAAGACATAATAAACCAGCATCAATAAAGCTCCAACCTGCTCTGGTTCAGAATACATAACAAATCCAAGCGCCAAGACTGCAGTCCGCCTGACGTCATCACTCACGTCTGATACAGCAAAATGCAGCAACTGACGGATAGCCTTATTATTTGCTGTTCCCCTGTACGCCATTGCCAGAGCATACATGCCACCATAACGCAATATAGGATCTTGATCCCTGGTCATCTGCTCGATCAGTGTATCGGCTTCTTCTTCTCTTCCATACACAGTGAGGGCTATCCCCAATGCCAAACCCCTGAATGCAATGTCAGAAGGAAATGTTCAAGCACATGTAATCATATCTTAACATATAAATAAAAAAAAGGTCAATTATCCACAATGTTTTCAATAACATAGGCGGCAGATTTATTTATCTATATTTGTAAGTGAACATACGCAGGTTTATCCTACTGACATAAAGAAATACAAGTTAGATTTTTTTAATTGTTTTTGCTTTACTTTAATCAATAAACTCAATAAAGACAACAAAAATATTGATTTACTGATTATTTAGCTGACTCAAAATAACTCAAATAACTTCACAATGTTTGACCTCAATTTATCCAGTGAAATTAATTCAAAATACCTACCAGAGCTCGTTATCCATAATTGCAGTTGTTGATTTTTTACTTTCTATACATGCAATCTAATATATCTTTGCAATTAATAGTTCCTTCGTTTTACTTTTAATCAAAATGCTTTATGTAGTCCATTATTCAGATTCTCTATTCTTTGCAATTTCAATCCTAATTGTAATCAATACTATAGACTCTACAAGACACAAGCAAGGATATTTCATTTTGAGAGATAAAATCAAAACACACCCCTCAGATGAAGTTACCTGATTATCTTCTCGTGTTGCGTCTCATGAGCATAAGCAAGCATCTCACCTGCCTTCTCACTTGCAGTTCCAACCATTAATAAACCCATACCAATACCAGCAGCTTCTCCAGCAACCGCACTGTCAGTATATAGGACAGTCTTGATGTCGTCATAAATGTCTTCATCAGCGGTTCCTAAAGCTGCCAAGCCAAGCCCTAAGCAAGCACCATGCTGAATAACCTGCAACATTAAGAAGATGCAATGTAAGAAAATAACAGAAAAGAGAAAAACAATGGGTGGAACAAATATAACCCAGGAAGGACGATCAAATTAATAAATACAAGTACAACAACAACATTAGCAGACCCAGTGTAATCCCACAAGTGGGGTCTGGGAAATAAATAAATACAAGTACAGCGATCAAATTAATAAATACAAGTACCTCTACATTGGTACTTCGTAGACTTTCACGAAGAAATTGCTTGATGCCCTCCCCATGATTTGCATGAATTAACCCAAGAGCATACAATGCGCCACCTTCCGAATATGGACTACCACCTCCACCGGCTCCACCCTGCGGCAAGTAAGGGGCCATAAGTGATCTCCCTTGCTGCAAGTGGCCACAGTGAATAACACCTAATCCAGCTGTTGCACTAAATTTGGCCCAATTTGTTGCTCGGCTTAGCCAGTCCTGATAATTTGAGCAGAACATTCTGTCAGAACAAACTGTTGTGCTACATACACCATATGTGAAGGATAAGGTTATTTGTCAAAGACTCAGAATCTACTCACTAGGTTCTCCCTAAGGAATGTATCTACAGTTGTTCCAGCATGCATAATTGCATTTGCATATATTGTTGCACTGTGACACACACTGTTTCTCATCTCAACAGACTGCTTTATTGTCTTGAGAATAAGGAGATCTGACCTGTAGGCATAGATTAAAGAAAAAAAAAGATACTTGAGCATTTTCATTCATGTTTCAGCAACGACTATGGAAAGAACTTTTAAAGGCATTCATATTACTTGTTATGGCTGTACAAGAATTGCAAGGTCAACTTTATTGAGGTTTCACCAGACAAAATCCCTTTGATTTTTCCCAGCCTCTCTGCGTATATTGCTTCTTTTGGATCTACTCTTGTTTCAATCAAAGGCTGATTTTCCTCCGCCATTTGAACATCCTCTGCAGCAGTAGCATCTCCAGTCTGTGCAGTATTAGGCTCAGCAGGTTCTGAAGGTTGTACTTCCGGACTGGAGAGTCGATCTCTCACATTCAAAAGAAAAGCTTGGTGCTCATTCTCTACTAGGTCAAAAGCTATTTGAAATGCCAGTAGGGCATCATCCTTATTTTCTGAGCGTAAAAGCTTCTCTAATATGCTTGCTACATTCTCTGGTTTATCCAAAAACATAAGCCACTGACACATGCTCAAATAGTTTGGAGACGGTGTCCCCTCATACACTTCAACAAGAAGACGAAGCACCTGTTGAGAGAGAAGCAATTAAATTACTGGTATTCTATTAATCTGGCATACAAATGTGAACAGTAGTTCCTCAATTTAAGCTAATTGTTTTACTTTTGTCTACAAAGAAACAAGGACAACATGCAGATTTAGATGAGAGGTGATCTTATAGCGAAGGGACTTGAAGAAGGTAAATCATGCACCAAAACAACTTGTGAGGTACAAAAGACTACTGTGGACAGTGAGCTAGTACTCTGTGAGAACCACATTAATAGGAGTGATGTCTAACATTGGGTCAGAGGATTATAAATAAGCTATTACAAAAATATTATGCTTTTTTCCAGTGATAATCATGGTCACGGAACAGGCAGGGCCACAGGGGACAGCAGCATCTCTGGTACTCCAGCAAAGCAACACAGAAGGGAAAAAAGAAGAGCCGGGAAAAAAGCACAAGTCTTAGCGCGTAAAAGGATCAACATAAGGTGTGCATATTGTAATAATCAATACCTCACTTCGATATACTCTGCGACTGACGAAGTTATGGGAGACATTACTGCAATATGCTAGAGTTGCATCTACATTATCACTCCTTACAATTGCTTCAGCAACCTTATCCAGCCTTCTGCATTCAATGGCCATGCCAATGGCTTGTTGATACTTTCGATCCACTATACACCTAAGGCATGAAGCAGCAATTGTAAAACAGCAGGAAAACCCCAAAAGAACTACTTTAATAGTTTGAAGTGTACAAACATTATATTTTATATATTAATATAACACAAAATTTGCATACTTCTCAAGCATTCTCTCAACAATAGCCTCCAACCTAGGATCAACTTTTACAGTTTCATCATTTGACTCGGCTGCCTTACTCTTATGACTTGCATATTCATCCAGTGCTTTAGCTGAAGGAAGGCAGAAAGCACATCAACAAACACAATGGTATTAATAAATGAAAAATGAAAGAGCTGCTAAAACGATATAATATATGGTAGCTGAAACAAGTGAAAGCTTCCCTTTAGGAGAGTTCAATCAATGCATATCAAGTGTTCCAGTTTAGCTATTTTACTATTTCCCCAAGAAAGCACCAAATATCAAGTATTAAATTTTTAGAGTTAGCACCGCTACACTGATAACACAAATTTAGGCCTAGAAAATACAGATACAGCAGACATTTTCAAGTTTGTAAGCAAGTCCATACTAGAAGAGCTGCAAAATATATTAACATTACTATACAAGGACAGAATTCATAGGAAGAGAGTGCACGGATTTGAATATTTACCAAGAACAGTATGAACATAGTCAGATTCCTCATTAACATCAAAAAGAGAGCCAGCTCCAAGGGCATAGGATAATGAGTCATTATGTTCACCCAAATGATAGAAAACCTGAAGACAAAAGAGCATGTGTGGGGATCAAAGAGAAAATGACTTAAGGCTAGAGATTTTTGCTTTCTCATCTGCTCTGCAGAATAATTAACCTCCTTTCTTTTGGATGTGGTAGGGAGGAATTGATGCTAAACAAAAAAAATAATAATAACAAGGCACCTTCGAAGCAACTAATGCTGCTAGTTGTCTTTGGGCAAACTCTTCATCCTCGTACAAGCTTTCTCTGCAACAAATTATTTTTAAAAGATTGGAGATCATAAAACACAAAAGGAATATGCAATCAATCAAAGAGGCCTTAATCCTAAATGATAGATCACGAGTACAACCAGAAAGTTAAAGCATATGAGTTTGGAAAAGACACACCTACATGTGATATCCAAGACACTTCAGTAAACAAAACTCCAGCAATACATTTTTTTCTGAGAGGTAAAGCTCCAGATATACATTTTATTTTTTTGAGAGGTAAAGCTCCAACAATACATTTTCTTAACTTGATAACATAACTCAGATCAATTAATACATAGACAGATCTTGAGCTTGATTAATTTTTCAGTGCCCATAAGCTAATTAAAAGGTCTCACTACCTCAGAAGTAGGGGCAAGGTCTGCGTACACTCTACCCTCCTCAGACCCCACTATGTGAGATCATACTGGGTAAGTTGTTGTCCATAGGCTAATTGATCTTTGCTCAAAAAAATATTTGGTGTCATAAGTTCCCAAGGCTTTGGTCTAGTGCTAAAAGCACAACGTGCAATGTGTGGAGCTAGGTACAAATAACAAGTTCACACCCTGTCGCAAAGAGAAGCATTGTATTCAAGTGAAAGCTTTTCTACTTACCTCCAATATTGTCCCCAAAGATACAGTCTTTTTCATTCTTTCCTTTTGTCCCTTCGATTGCTTAAACGCACACAATCATAGCTTCTAAAACTGAAAGAGAAAAAGACCACTTTCTTCGAAAACTCTACAAGTTCTACACATAATTGTGTGGAATTACTGTCTTTGGAGGAAAGAACATAGTAGGGGTAGTCCTAATCACAGCATTCTCTTAGTTTTGAGCGGTTTCATTTATCTCTTGAAATTGTTACAACAATTAAAACATTAAGAGGAAATACTAGTATACAAATATGAAATGAAGAAAGTTTGGAATTGAAAATGTCGAGATGAATGTGTGGGCTTACTAGGAAAGATATGGTAAAAAAAGAAGATATTAGGGCCAAGGTGGATGCAGCCTCTGTGGTGGTCAAGATGCAGGAGGCTACGTCAAGAGAAGAACGACCCAGTGAGGAGGTGTTAGAGGTTGACGTTGGAGGGCCTGAAGAGAGGTAGAGGTAGGTCGAATAAGTATTGGGGTGAGGTAAGCAGGCAGGACATGGCATGGAAAGCCTTCGGCTTACCGAGGACATTAACCCTTGATAGGAGGATGTGGAGGTCGAGGATTCATGTAGAAGGTTAAGTAAATAGTTTTGCATCATGTCTCCCCGTTAAGTAGTATTCGTATTTGTTAAGGTGTTTCTACTATTATATATTTCCATGTTTCTCACTCTTAATTTTCTATTATACTACTACTTACTGTCTCGTATACCTCTATTTTCTTACTATCTTGCTATTGTTACTGCTTGTGTCTTAATAAATGTGGTGTTTTGCTTTCATTGAGCCAAAGCTCTAGTAGAAATCTCTCTACCAGCTGCATACACTCTGTCCTCCCCACACTCAACTTGCAGGACTATATTGGGTATGTTGTTGTTGAACTAGTATACAAATAACACTAATTGTTCAAATATTAAACAACAATTATAGACTAATTATACAAAAAACACTAATTAATTGTTCAACAATGTAAACAGTTCTACATTCTGCTACTGCTTAACCAATTCAATAGCACGAATTCAAAAGGAAATACTAGTATTATACAGATAACAGCAAGATGCAATCGAAGATTACATGAGAGCGACTGAGGTGGAAATCTCCGGCCAGAAGTAATCAACAAATGCATTGAGATTAGAGAGCGCGTGGAGTTTCAATTGTGGGTGACTTTCATTCAGCATAGCCAGTAGACCACCAGCAGAGCTCACCGTAGTGGCCATCGTCAGCTATTGTAAAGTTTTAGGGTTCCGATCTGTGAGAAGATAGCATATAAAACAGAGATAAAACTAGGGTTTTTGAGGATAGAAAGCAGTAGAGAGAAAGGAGGAGGACTGAAATTGAAGAGAGTTCAAAAGTTGGGATTTCTTGTTCAATGGGAAAAGGTTGAGAAAAAGACCAAATTGACCCTAAACACTTTCTTTTATGATATTTGTGGTGTTTAGGTCCGTTTTCGTGTGTCTCGACTTGTTTCACGAGATATTTACCACCTCCCATCTTCCACAAGCAACATGTGTTAGGTAATGACATTGTACCTATTATATTTTATTGTGTTCTTAGTTAAAATACAAAATTCGATTTGATTGTTTTTTAAACTTTATTGTATCCTATGTTAAATGGAAAAACTAACTACTTATAGAATTATACCATATCTATTAAATCTTACTATACTTTAAAATAATTATGTAATCTCTTGCTCGCTCTCTCCCCTCTTTTTGCTCCATCTCGCTCGCTCTTTCTTCCTCTCTCCCCCTCTTTTTGCTCCGCCTCCCATGTTCTCTCCTTTTTCTCTCGCTCGCTCTATATCCCTCTTACTCTCCTCTTCCTTTATCCCCTCTTTATGCTCAGTATTGGTGGCATGTAAAGCCAATGACTTAATAAATAGATTTGATCAACTTTTAAGCCAATCCAAACAAGTTCTAAATACTCAACTTCTATAATGAAGGAATCAAAATAATTTCGCGAAAGGTGTTCAAGCATTGATTAAGTAAATTTGGTTTGAAATCAAACTATGCAATATTAGAATTGACTTTTTCTTTTAATGAATGGATGCCTCATTCCATATGATATAAAATGGAAATATGTCAACATTCATTTGTGCAACTTTTTTACGTTTAAAAATTCAAGATTGTTTTATTACGTATTGTTGTATAATGTATTGTATTATATCATACTATATTGTTTTAATGAATATAATGTTTGGATAAATTGTATTGTTTTCTATCATTCCATAATTTGAATAATAAATCTACAAAAAAAAAATAGGATATAAAATAAAGCTATTATGAAAAAATAGGGTAAAAGACAACGAGTAAGAACCATCCAGCAAGGTGTTAAATTTTGCTGATATAAGTTTTATTTTTTCTTGTATAAACTAAATTTGTAAAAAGATCTGTTAAAAAAAGGAGTCCTTTTAGGTCAATAGAGAAGCCCTAGCATTCCAAGTTAACGCGCGACGCAAGCTCCAAAGAATAAATCAGTTCATACTTGCAAAGGGATATCTATTATTGCTTATTGCATCAAAAATAATTTTTATCAATAATTAATTAACCACAATAACGACAACAATTTTTCTACAGACAATTACTAGTGATAATTACACTTTAACACTATGTAATGCCATCTAATAACACAATTAAATAATGTCGACAGAGACTTTAACACTCTTTGTTAATATGTATATTTATTGCCGCTAAAATTATATTTATGATAGTGACTCTCTATATATAGTGTTTAACTATTTACACCTTGTTTGGATGATTGTTACCCGTTGTATTGTATTGTTAGTTTAAATACAATATTTGTTTTGATTATTACTTAAATTTTATTGTATCATATCGTTTAAATTCATCGTTAGGTAACGATCAAAAGACCCATTTTATGGAACGAACGATTTGGTGTGATCACGTCGTTACCTTACTATTTTCTTCTCATTTATCTTTATTTATTATTTAATAATTGTATTTCATCTTCACTCTACCTTTTCATAGTATCTCTACCCCATACGCTACTTTTCTTGTAAGTTTATCATTCAAATCATGAATGTGAGACATTATGTAACGGCCGAGAGCGATATAACCTATCAAATATTGTATTCATTAAACAATATAGTACGATACAATATAGTACGATATATTATGAAACAACATGTAATAACCATCCAAACAAAGTGTAGGGGTTTGGTTATATGTTAAGCCTTAATTCTTAAATATAACAAATAAATAGTACGAGACTAAAGATTCTTTGCCTTATAATACATAAACATGACCTTTAACTTGGAGTCAACTCACAACTATGACCTCTAACTTTGAGTGTGCACAAGTAGACACTTAAACTTGTATAAAATTGAACAAATAAAAACATTATATTCGTCCTACATGACAATTTTGTGTCCTATGTGGCATTGTACATGTATTATATCATGTAGGACACATGTGTCTACTTATTCAATTTTATACAAGTTTAAGTGTCTGCTTGTGCACATTCAAAGTTGGAGGGCATAGTTGTCCGCTAAAGCCAAGTTAAGGGCCATGTTTATGTATTGTGCGGTAAAATTTTGAGATGATCACTCAACTTTGAATAGTTCACTCAGAAAGTCACTCAACTTTAAATAGTTCACACAGAAAGTTACTCAACTTTATTTTATAACCCAAAAGTCACTCAACTATTGATATTTCACTTAGAAAGTCACTAAATTTTATTTTTATAACCCAAAAGTCACCCACCAATATAAATAATTTTTATTTCAAACTAAAATTTTAAGTTTATTTAATTTTAAATTTCTTGAAAAATGCACAACAATAATTGACAAAATTCTTTCATTTCCCGTTCTAGTATTTTTCTTCTCTCTTATTTTCTAGTTATATTGTGAAAAATTCTTTTTTTTTTCTAGTGTTTTTCTCTTTTTATGAAAATTATTAATGTGATGATACATGTTTGTTTGTTTCTATGGTATAATACTTATTACCTTCTCTTTTTTGCTCGAAATTAAAAAGAGCAATAAGTTTAAAGTTAATATAGAGTAGATTAGCGAGTTAAAAATCATTCGAGTTAAAAATCATTCCTTCCTTTGAGCTCAAAATATTTGTATTATTAAAATTACTTTCATGTAAAACAAAAAAAATAAATTAACTTGAAAATTCATTTACACAGTATAACACATTGACTCTTATTTGTTATTTTGTCAAAATACTCCAAACTCTAATCGAGAAATTAATCGCTAGATCAACTAATCAAAGCACTAGTGGAACAAACTGGACCAATGTAATATTCCACCAATTTTCCTAAAGCACAATTATCTTTTGTTCATAACTGGAAACATGTTTACTAAGTAAAATGGGTATTTTATTATTTATTAAAAAAAAATTAAAATAAAAGTTACATTTGAACAAAATTTAATGAAAACATATATAAATTGGTCGGGTGACTTATCAAGTGAAATACTAATAAATGAGTGATTTTTGAGTTATAAAAATAAAGTTGAGTGACTTTCTAAGTAAAATAATTTAAGTTGAATGACTTTTACGTTATAAAATAAAGTTGAGTGACTAATTTACTATTCAAAGTTGAGTGACCATCTGTGATACTATCTCTAAATTTTTATGCTAATATAATACACGAAAACTAGTCTTTTTAACTCAATAACTAAACCCTAGCTCTAAAGATGACACCAAAGGCGATGAACAAGAAATCGAATGCAAATACAAAAAAAATGAATCAGATTTGCGATATGGAAAAGTGCAATTTTTGCATATGCCAACAAAAGAAGAAGAAGAAATCGAACGAGATGGATATTGTTGCTCAGGTTAGTAGTTGTTATTTCAGTTTAATTGTATGTTGTTGGTTCAACTTAAGGCTCGTTTGGTATAAGGAGTAAGGGATAAGTAATTCTCGTAGGATAACTTATCTCGGGATTGCAGGGTGAAATAACTATCTTGTGATAACTTGTTCCTAAACCAAACGAGCCTGGTATTTTTAATTTTTTCTTCTTGTTATACTATACTAATTACTATATCAACTTGCATATAGAGATCAATTATTTGTCCGGAGGAGTTAATAAGGGAGATCCTTAGTTGGTTGCCTGTACGATCTCTTTTCCGATTTAAATGTGTTTCAAAATCTTGGGATATAACCTCCGATCCTTACTTCAAGACGAAGCATCAAAGTCGTCATGTCAATTCTCTAAGATATCTTTTTGCCCATACCAACTTCTGTCGCCCTCAGAATTTTCATAACTTATATTCTAATTCTTCTCTATCTCTTGACGAAGATGATGTACAAAATATTGATTATCTCTCTTCAGAGTATACATGTTTTCACATACTATGTGGTTCTTGTGATGGATTGGTTCTCATCCGACTTCCTACTCGTTATACTCATGAGTTTCTCTTGTTATGGAACCCCTCAACACGAGAATCAATACATATTCCCTTTCCGATATTTGGATTACGTAATTCTATTTTTGGATTTGGATATGACCCAACTACTCATGACTATAAGATACTTGCAATTCACAAAAGCAAATCACAAACACAATGTGGAATTCTCGCACTAAAAAGTGGTTCTTGGAGAAATGTCTATATTGAGACACCTCACATCTTTCGCACTTGGAAGAATCCGTATGGTTTTGAGGATCCTTTGGCATTTGTACATGGATCATTTCATTGGATTCCTTGCAGTTTTAGCGTGGGTTCATTCAATATTTCAAATGAGGTATATACAATGATACCATTGTCAGAGCAAATGTACTCTTATCTTTCCCTTGCTATCTCCGGGGACTATCATGTTTCAATATTAGATGGAATGGTTTGCTTTTCTTCCGCTTGTAAGGTTGATGGGGAGTATGCTTTTACATTGTGGGCAATGAAAGACTACGGTGTCAAGGAATCTTGGACTCAAATATTTAAAATAAAAATTGCCCCTGTTTTAATAGTCAAACCTATTTATAGGTTTGCAGATGGTGATGTACTATTTCAGTGCCGCGATGTAGTACGTGATTCATTCAGGACATCCAAAGGGAGATTTCCATTATGGTGTGATTCATTTGTTAAACGTGGTGACATGATTAATATAGTCACTTTCAACGAGAGTTTGATCGATCCAAAAACACTTTTTTAATATTTGGTTAGGTATGATTGAGTCATTTTTATGTTCATCACATGTAACAAACTCTTAAATTTTTTGTTTATTTTGTCATGTCTGAATTGATCTTTGTTGAATGCACCTGAATCATGTCTTTATTATTTGTGGTAAACAAAAGAGGAGATGTTGACGGAAAGTTACAAGCATTTGATGTTGCTGTGTTAAACGTTTCATTGCTCTCTGCACTAGCAAATTACACTAATACAAATCATGAACCAAATAGAGGCAGAGCCTATGAGCTTCCTCTGTTCTGTGTAGTTTTTTTAATCTTTTGAACAATCACCCAACAGACTCTAGCATAGTGACAGAAGGGGTTCAAAAGTTACTTTAGATCACGAGTTCAAATCGACATTCTAGTAATTTTTTGAATTTTCTCGTATGAATTGCTAATACTAGAATAGTCTTTATGCTTACAGCTGCAGAGAGTAAGAAAACACTGGTCTGTACAAAGATTATGTGACTGAAACAGTGCTCACTCATTTGTCATTCATGCTTCACAATCGATAGTCTTGGACTAAATATGTATATTTGTATTTTTCTCCATTTGCACCTTTTTTCATTCACATTGTGAGATATTTCATAGACATCTGGGGAAAAAATTGAAGTGCACAGAAGTATATGTTGAAGATTAAAGGTTCAACAGAAATGAAACGAAATGGCTTAAAACGCACAAGATACGTCTATAAATTTGAAAACAACAAGAATATATAGAAACACAACTTGTCTTAACATTACTAAAATAACGAATACACATGCCTTGATATGACATGTTAAGCTAAAATAACCTAATGTGGACTGTTAAAAAGACAATCAAATAATAAAGACAATCAAATAATAACCTAATGTGGACTGTTAAAAAGACAATCAAACCCGAAACCCGACTTCTGAACTGGATCCCACCTCAACATCCGACTTGAGATTCGAATTTCGAACCGAGACCCAACCCCGACATCGGATCTGAGATCCAAATTTAAAACCGAGACCCGACCCAAATGTGACACGACTCTAACATCCGACTCCAACTCTCGATTCAGGACCTGACTTTCAAATCGGAACCCGATCTCGACTCTCAACTCGGGATCCGACCCTAATACCCCGACCTGAGATCCAACTTTCAAATCGGGACCCGACTCTAATATCCGAGCCATGACCCGACCTCGGTTCCTAATCCATGACCCGACTTTCAAATCGAGACTTGACCCTGACTCTAACTTGGGACCTGACTATAAACTCTAATTTTTTTTACATTCAATTATTATTTTGTATTCCGATGCTTTGTGTATCGTGGATTGTATCGTCAAGATTTTTAACATACTCTAAGTAGATGGAGTTGCATCATATCTTTATGGTTCATTTAATTTCGATCACTTGACTTGGGACCGTTGAGCTTGTTTTTCCTACTTCCACTTGGGAAGTCATTTTTCTCATTTGTAATGAAGTTGTATTTATAGAAAAAATGTTTTCCAAAGCTTATGATCAATCGAACATGAAAAATTGTTTTCCTTCATTCCAAACGCAGAGTACTGTTCTTATAATTGGTTCGATGACGCCTCCTTATCTTTTATGATTATATATAGATTCCATATAAAATTTATTGCATTTGTACTACTTGGTTTCACTTGATTCAAGTGTCCCTTCTTGTCATAATATGGAAAAAGAAAAATCAGAGTCGGGATTTACAAGCATTTGATATTGTTATACTAAACGTTTCATTGCACTCTGCATTAGCAAATTACACACGAACTATCATAAACCAAATTGAGGCAGAGCCTATGAGCTTCCTCTGTTCTGTAATTACAACTGAAAATACATATTCTTACAGCATTTGAAAAGGCTTCCGGGAGCACTACTTAAGAATGTCGATTTTCACTTCACATTGACACTCTAAGGCCTCAGTAAAATACCCTGGAATCAGTGTATCAATTTCTCATGAAAACATAATATGCAACTTAATTGATATGCTGCATGTCATCCAAATTTATCCTTGTCAAATCTCAATGCTTTGTTGAAGATGATCGATCCTCTAGCGAGACTGGTGATGCAGTAGTTCCCTCAAAAACTTTTAGGCATCAGAATTTCAGACTCCAACTGATTCACGAAGTGGGCGATGGTCGTGACTTGTTATACCTGGTCGATATTTTTTCCAATTCCTTTAGCTAATGTCATCGAAAAGGATGTAAATTAGTAAGTTCACAATTAAAGTCTGATTTTTACTTTGTCGCCTAGTTTGTTATATCGGTGATATCAATTATTGAGAATGAAAGGCTTACTTTAGCAGATTTGAATAGTTCATCAAAGAGCGAGCAGCATTTGGCTAGTCATGTGATGCAAATGGAAAGGAAGCAATATACGTAGGAAACAAAATCATAAATTGTCCAGCTACAAGAAAATGACGGTGAAAAAGAGGTGAAAGACAAGTAGAAACCAAGGGTGTGGCTTAGTGATCAATAAAGTGGATTGAACACCATGACGTCTCACGTTCAAATCCCATCAGAGACAACATATATGTTAGTATTTGACTCCATTTGCGCCTTTTTTCATTCACATTGTTAGATATTTCAAGGAACAAAGTACACCAAAGTAGATGTTGCAGTTTAAAGGTTCAACTTCATTAGATGTGCAATAGAAATGAAACAAAATTGCTATTAAAACATTCAAAATCCGTCTATAAATTTGAAAACAACAAGAATATATAGAAACCGGACTTGTCTTAACACTACTAAATAATGATAAAATACACATGCCTTAAAATAACATGTTAAGCTAAAATAACCTAATTTTTACTATTATAGACAATCGAAAGACTCTAAAACTTAAGTGGAAGGGCTAAAAGTGGTCTGTGACTAAACTTTCAAGCAAAAACAGATGTTTGATGATAAGTTTTCAAAATCTATTGTCAAACGCATGGTTAGATGCTCGAAGCTATAACTTGGTACTATAAATTTCGAGTATTTATTGGACATGTTTTGCTTAGTTATACCTCAGTGATGAAACAGCCTAATTGGCAAAAACAAAGAAAAAGACACTAGTTGGGCATATATGGGACGAAGGTGGAGATGTGTGTGAGTATTAGTGTCTCTGCAGTGGATGAAAGGAGACTAGGTGAGTGAATGACAGAATTGCAGTCTGTCCTGCAAAATTTTGTGCCTGTGATTATTTATGAAGTCTGTGTGAGACACCAGGTTGATGTTGTGAATGAATAAAGAGTTCCTACACTTTGTAAGATTAGTGAACTTCCAAATTTGTGAATGTCTGTAGTGCTGTGTGCCTATTGAATTCCCGTCTATTAGTGACGTTGTCAGGTGCATTTGTATGTGTGAATATCTGCAGACGCTCAGTTTCAGTTTAGTTGACAAGAGAGGGTTGCTCAATTGGTAAGCATCCTTCACGTGGATCATATCTTGTGTGAGATAATTTGAGTAAATGATGTTAAATGTTAATGTGAAAGCATTAACCAATTTTAATGTTAGGGTGCACTGTTAACGCTTCATTGCACTTTTAGAAATGGAATTGGTGAAAAATGGTGGCTTCTAGCAATTTGGTGCTTTGGTAATCTATTGGAGCTTCACTTGAGATTAAAGTCTTGGGGAGATGTTGGAAGCAGAGCAAGCAAATCTGATATGCCTAAATAACCAAAGTATTTAGCAAAGAGCAATATCAGTGATTGGGAATGAATGGGTCACCTTAGCTGATTTGAATAGTTAGTTCATCAAGGACCCCAGACAATGTTGGATGAGCATGCACTGCAAATTTGATATCCTGCAACGTATCACAACAAAAAGTATAATCAACCCTCGACAAGAGGGGTTGCTCAGATGATAAGCACCTTCAACCTCAAGGTTGTGCGTTCAAGTCATCAAGGGAGTAAAAAATTCAACAGTATCCCTTCCCTCTCGGAAAAGAGTTTTCCTCAATATGTTTTATGGAGGCTGAAATGTTGAATTGTGCGACCATCTCATCAAAAAGTTTAACCTCTCTCTTAGAGAGAGCATACTTATATTTACTTAATTATATTCTCAACAAATCAATCCAAAGAAACACTTAACAAGGTATGTGATACTGTCCATCTTAGGCCATGCCCGTACAGTTCTCCTGAGAAGACTGATCAACCATTAAGAGTATTACTACTGTACCTTGTATAAATGTAGTTTTTCTTTGCTTTTCAACAATTACACCCAACAGACTCTAGCATAGTGGTGACACAAGGGGTTCAAAAGTTACTTTAGATCACAAGTTCAAATCGACATTCTCGTATGAATTGCTAATACTAAAATAGTCTTTATGTTTACAGCTGCAGAGAGTAAGAAACCACTGGTAACTCATTTGTCATTCATGCTTTACAATTAGTCGTCTTGGACTAAAACATATATGTTTCTATTTTTCTTCATTTGCGCCTTTTTTCATTCACATTGTGAGATATTTCATAGACACCTGGGGAACAAAGTACACCGAAGAATATGTTGCAAATAAACAAAATTGCTATTAAAACACGCAAAATACGTCTATAGATTTGAAAACAACAAGTGTATACAGAAACAGAACTTGTTTTAACACTACTAAATAAAAAAATACAGAGAGAATCCATTGGAAGCTAGCAGATTACGTTACTTCATGAAAATGACAGCGAAAAAGCGGTAAAAGACGAGTAGAACCTTTGCAAGTCCTTCCCCTTCATTTTCTGCCAGTGCCTTTGTGTTTGCCTTAAAGCTTGTTTTTGCAATGCTTATCTCAAACCCCTCTTTTTCAGCTTTCTCTCGAGCTTGCGGCTGCAAAATGTAGACTCCAGTCTAAGAAAAAACTAAGTAAAAGAAGTTTGCCACCTAGTTAATCCCATCAACCATGGAAAAGAATGATTTGTGAGTACGTTGAAGTATTCAATATCCTCCAATTATTAACAAGTTCGCGAAGAAACTTTTGCACTCTTCAGCTCTCTATGGCTAAGTATCCTAAAGGCAATATATTTTCTTTTGATCTTTGAACATCATGCTGAAAGGATGTTTGTATAGGGTCTACTTATCTGAACTAGTATTTAATGATTTCATCAAGTATGGAAACCAATTTTACTGTTTACTCACTCTCTTTGCATTTCATTTTATTGATTACTATAACTCGCCAGGTTCGATTTTCTACCATGATCACGGTGGTTATCTTTATTTGGATGTGTTTTGCTTAGTTATACCACAGTGTGATGGAACAGTCTAATTGGCAAAAACAAAGGAAAAAGTCATTAATCAGATGAAGGTGTAGATG
>JAJOOS010012953.1:0-41689 GCA_029582725.1 Solanum chiquidenum
CCCATGCTCCCCTCCTGAAATCATAAATAGTAGTGTTATATTTTAAAAAAAATATTAAATATAGATATGTGAACCCATAGTTGAAGTATCATACCGTGTGATTATGATTAGGTGCACCTCTCTAAGTGAGGTTAGAAATTTGAATCCTTTATTTATCTCATTTTGTTTTCCTTTCTAAAATTGGATAACGTCTCTCTAAGTGGTTTGGATAGGTAAAAATAATTTTGGACCTATAATTTTAAAATTTTAATTATTTTTAGTGATAAGAACCTAAATGTTAAGTCGATCAAATTTATATCTTAGATCGACCTTTTCATAACAGTGCACCCATCATCTCAAAATCCTGGATACGCCTCTGACAGTAATGCATATCCACTTTTGTTTTCACTATTATCATTTGTTTGTGTTCTTTGCAGTATCTGGTATGGAGAAGATCGCCCCCGCTGGCTTGGTCCAATTTCTTATGACTATCCTGCTTATCTTAATGGGGAGCTACCCGGGGACTATGGATTTGATATCTGCGGGTTGAGCAAGGATCCCGTGGCCCTTCAAAACTACTTTAGGTATGGATTGGATTTTGCTTCTATTAACTCGTTCAAAATTTCTTTTGTTCTGAGTAGATAATGTATAGTATTTTCCCAAACAATGCAACATCATATGCCATTAAATTATTTGTGACCTTTTATGCTTCTTCAGCACATGTATCCTTTTAAAGACGAGCTTCCCACTAAAGAAATGAACAGAGTCAGGGCTTTCGATAACCTATTGAGAAATAACCACTAGAGTGAGGATTAGGTGATTGGTGACATGATTCCATCCTCTTTTAGTTGGAATAAAAGCAGACATATTTCTTGAGCATAAATGTAGCCAAAAAAAAGTTATAAATTGGTATTTGAGGGGAAGGGAGCAAAGAGTTGCGAAATTCATAACTGGTCAGGGTTTAGGGCCACACATAGACATGAAAGTTGTTCTACTCCCAGACATGTTTGGGATGAGAGATAGAACATTTTCCAGCGTGGTTGTTCAGAGATCCCATTGTGTAATCTTTTGGGGAGCTTTTGAAATTCTCAAAATAGCAAAAAAAACACTCATACAAACTATTTGTTCAGAAACCGCGCAGAAGCTCTGTTAAATTCTATTCAAACTTATTTCAGTTGTCATGGTTACTCACAGTTATGAAATATTGCATGGACGTTGGGCTATGCTGGCTGCTCTTGGTGCTTTGATTCCAGAACTTTTAAACCTGACAGGATTTTTCCAGTTTGTGGAACCTGTTTGGTGGCGAGTGGGCTACTCAAAGCTTAAGGTTGGTATCTTTCATATATGCGCTGTTGCTTGACTTCCCTTGGTTGATAGATGCTGCTTCCCTTAGCTATTGATATTACGAGTCCAAAAACTCCCATGCTTGTTCTTTCCTCCAATCTCACTTCTCCAGTTATCGACTCAGCGGAACCTTGTCTGTCGATCCACATATGTCTCTCTCCCATCAATCGGTACGAATGTGCAAGTAGGTGAGAATTGGATGAGTTTATAATGCTACAAGTAAGATAAATAACTATAGTAACTTACTCCAAAAGTAACTTGATATCTTCCAATTATTTGTACAAAATGGATTTGTTTTATGATGAGCCAAACATCCACTAGAATTCTATTTCTTGGCAAAGTTATTATCCAACACTTCCTTGTTCTGTGTAAATCCTACCCTCCCAAGACTCCACTTGTGGGATTACACTGGGTTTGTTGTTGTTGCTTCCTTGTTCTCAGGTTTCCGAGTAAACATAATTTGGATTGATTTTACAAAAATTGTCGTACAAAATTTCAATTTTTAATTTCTGATATGATTTTCTTATGAAATTTCATTCTTGGAATCCAGTGTTTAACATGCAAGTATTCCTTTCAATAATTAATTTGTATCACTATCACCCACCTATTTCATATTCTTATCAGAGTGTTGTTCCACTTGATTATTGACATCCTAATGACCTTATGAATTCAGTATCCAGCGCTTATTGCAGGTGTCTTTTTTTTTATCTTATTTATTTCTTTCATTTTTTCAAGGGAGATACACTTGACTATTTAGGGATCCCCGGACTCCATTTAGCTGGAAGTCAAGGAGTCATTGTCATAGCCATTTGCCAAGTCCTTTTGATGGTGAGTGTAAACACTTGCTCTATGTGTATCCTTCCAGTAATTATTTCAATGCCGAATGTGTTGAGTGTGAAACACTTTCTGGTTATTTGAATTCTTCTTGTAAAAGGTGCATTTTATCTCTTGCAATACACTCATTGTGTGACAAGGTAGGCATTTTGCAGTCATGGAGATGGTTGCAAGTACAGTGAATCTATGAGCTGAAGTAATGCTTTTAGCTCAAGATACAGTTCTCCAAGATTAAGATAGTGACTCTATAGATCAATCCCTTTCTAGAAAAGAAGTACAATGTAGCTTTGTGTTCAAATGTGTCCATACAGATGATGCTTGATTGGTTGGATATGATCAATAGATGGCTGCTTCCTTCTGCCATTTTTGTCATAATAATTTAACTGTGCCGACCGAGCAATGCATTTGAGAGTGATGATTTTGTTGAAAAACTTTTAATGGTCCATTGGGAGGATAGAGTGCAAATGTTGATCTTAAGTTCGAATTAAATGTCTGTTTTTGCATTCAAGGGACAGTTTGCTACTTATTCCTCTTAAAATCCTAGTGCCTAATGACATATTGAATAATTGCTTGTGTGCTATAGCTGGTGAACATGTGAACATGTTGAAACAATTCTCATGGAGATAATCCCTTGCCTAGAGGAGAAATAGGACAGTAAATTCTGTAACTGTAGTATATAATTTGGCCATTTCTACACAAAAGAAACCACCATCTAGTTGGAACTTGACTTTGGAAATGGCTTTTTTCACATGAACAATGAGGGAATTTTACTTGATTTCTTCTGTTCTTGCAATTAACTGTTCTTTCATACTTTTCTGTGCATAGGTTGGACCAGAATATGCAAGGTATTGTGGGATTGAGGCTTTGGAACCATTAGGAATTTACTTGCCTGGTGACATCAATTATCCTGGAGGTGTTCTTTTTGATCCACTGAATCTCTCTAAAGATCCAATGGCTTTTGAAGAGCTAAAGGTGAAAGAAATAAAAAATGGCCGCCTTGCTATGGTTGCCTGGTTAGGTTTTTATGTCCAAGCCGCTCTTACGGGTAAAGGCCCTGTGCAAAACCTTCTGGAGCATATCTCAGATCCATTCCACAATAACTTGCTCTCCATTCTAAAGTCTCTGTAAGAGAATTCACTTATCCAAAGTTGACAATGGGTTTAAGCCTCCCAGGTATAATTGTTCTGTCTTCTTTATATTTAAGGCTGTAATATGTGAACTCCTAATTCATATGAAACTCTTCTGAAAATAATGTCATACCTAGAAAAGGTGAAGACATGTTGTGCCCAGAAGAGTATTTGAGGTTGTCCATACCAATGGCAATGAACCTTATATGGTTTTGTTTATAATGGGATGTAAAATGACTATTGTTATTGTTTAAACTTCCGTTTATGATGGGATGTAAATAATAAGGAAGCAAGTATGTTACTTGTTATTTATTGTGCGACACGCATCCTTTTTGTTATATCTAGAAATTTATTCATTCTGCATCATAAAAGCTTCAGGAAGTTATCATATTAAACAATTTAACAAAGAAATTCTCATGTCCTTTAAGAATAATAATAAGGAATATTTAATTTGCATTTTGTTTCACCTTCTTTAGTGAAAAAAAATGGAGTGGAAGGGGTTTGGAAATATTAATTGGGAGGGAATGGTGCTCCCTGTGCATTGAGGTATGCTTCATGCAATTCTTCTTCTGTTAGTGCTTCTTCTTCCTCTCCCAATATTCTGAACCAGAACCTCTCCGACCCCTTCTCCAAATCCTTCAATAAGACCACCAATAAATTCAATAACAACCTGAGATGCGAGACGAGCAGCAGTCCCAAGCATATTGGGCTTTTCAGGAGGCTTGATTCCATATTCTTGGAGGCCATTGATCATGGACTTAGCACACAGTGCATGAAGATGGTAGTCACAGACTGTGCAGCTGTACACTCGACCTGATGACCTTTTCTTCTTGCACTCACTGCATACCATTCCTGGTTGATCATTACCACCACCAGCACCACCTGGTAAAGTGTTTCCTGGGGGTAAGACTTTTAGTAGGTGCGGATGATTGGGAAATTTAATCTCGGTGGAAAGCATGGCACAACAAGGATGCATCTGGAAATTACAGGAGTTGACTCTGCATCTAAATGTGAATCCTTTGGTGGACTTGCAGCAGACATCACACCTTGGCCACGCTATTCCAGCTTTAACTGATTTGTTTAGGAAAAGAACATGTGAAAATTCTGGAGATGGGAAATACAGATCACAGAACTTATGCCAGACAACATATGTATGCATTTAAGCTTGTAGAAGCATATATCTTGCCAAAAAATGTACCACTTTGGGTAGGAATCATGTGTACCTTGTTTAGGTTTAGCATGGAAGACAAGTTGGTGCTGTCCATGGAAAGGATGAGCCTTAAGAGAGGGTGGAGATAAGGCACAGAAGTGATGAAGCTGAAAATCACAATCTTGGCATGCATACCTACGGCCAGTGCCAAACTCTTTGCAACCTGAGCAGGTAAATAGTTCTGAGAGAGTGATCTCTGCAAGCGGGTGCTTTGAGTGAGTATGATGAACAATGGTTCCATTGTGATTAGCATGATACCCGGTGTGATCATCAGGTGGCTGGGGCGATGTTGGGAACTCTATGTAGTTTGGAGTGGGAGATGACTGGTTACCACCCTTGGTCTTTGCGGCTGAGGAATGAGCAGAGATAGCTGAGAGTGGAGCTTGTGCCAACGGGAACGATGAGGTATTGTTCAATCTTTTCATTGCTACTATAGATGTCCCTGATCTCCTGAGGGGTTTTATGCTGGTGCTGTTCATCATGTTTTAGTTTGGTTCCAAAAGAGAGTCTGAAGAACCTTATTGAGTTGAGTGTGAGGTAGCTCATATATTTATGCTTGCTTTGGATGCGTGGCTACAGAGAATTTAATCTAAATTATCAAGTTAAATTAATCACGGAAGCAGTAGGTTGATTGATAATGTAAAAATAATCTAATTACATCGAATCTTTTGAATGAATAGATATATAGATGAATCATAAAGTTGTTGCTACAACTAATCTGGAATTGAGGTATAACTAACTATTGATTGATTTATCAATGAAACCAACACGAAGCTCGATAAGTCAAAGATTAGCTTTTAAGAATTTCTTTGCTAGTGGACAAGTTTGATTTTTGAGGGAGAATGAGGCCCCTCTCCTTGGTACCTTTTATTCTCTGCTATAACAAGGAGCAGTATTTTCCAACCATGTCTGTCTTCTTTTTTCCCTTTTCTCTCTTTTTTACTACACCCCAATAGACAATAAAAGCCATGGCACGAATCAAAATCACTTTCTGGGAAGATACTTATTCCGGTATAAAGTAGAGGCGTAGAAAATGTTAACATGCCCACAATCTTATTTTTCTTTTTGGAAATTGCTTAGAAGAGTTTGCCACATTCAACCCAAGGGTGTGTCTCAATGGTTAATAAAGTGGGTTAAGCACCCTAAGGTCTCAAATTTGGATTCCAGCGGAGGCAAACACTAGGTGATTGTTTTCCATTTGTTCTAGCCTTGATGGACAAAGTTACTTGATATCCATTACTAGTAGGAGGTGACACTAGGTGATTGTTTTCCATTTGTTCTAGCCTTGATGGACAAAGTTACTTGATATCCATTACTAGTAGGAGGTGACAAAATATGTTGTCCAAGTGTGCGCAAGCTGGCTTGGACACCACAATTATTTATAAAAAGAGAAAAGAAAAAAGAGTTTGCCACATTCAATAAGTGGCTTCGTGTAGATTGTAAATTAAAGATGAAGATCTTTATCCTATTCCAATTTGCATAAAAGCTAAATACTACTACTGTAGATGATGGTAGATGTTGAGCATTCCCCTTCTCTGCTGTCGAATCTATAATTCTATATGATTAATGATTTACAGTAGTTGGTTGGTTTTGTGTTCCTTAATGATACCCAATTATTGCTAATTCCAATTGTGGATATCTAACTACTACAGCGTATCCGGAGCTTTTTTTTAAATTCATTTTCCCTTTTAGTTATAGTTTATTTGATTCAAATAACTAAGACATTTAACTACGTCTTGTAACTATCAATATATATGCACAACGTTACTGTAAGGATCAGGAACTTGAATATTGATCTTTTGCTTCTTCCTCCTTCCTACCTTGGTTACGTATTAATAGTACTATTTTCATTCTCTATTTCTCGTTAATGCCCTATTTTGACGTGACACTAATTTAGTACCAAGTCTAAATTATTATTGTAATTATTTTTTTAATTGTAATAGTAATAGAAGAAGAAAAAATATGGACATTTGTTTCTTAAAAACCTAGTTTGAAATGTTTTAAACTAGAGTTAGGGGTCAATCCATAATTTCCGTATTTTCCCCTGGATTAGGCAAACAGAAAATTTGTTTCCGTAATAAGTAAAACGCATCATTTGTTCCCTAACCTCTCAGGAGAATTCTAATGTTTCGTCATCTACATCTTCCTCAACTTCTGTGGTCAATCAGAATCCTATTTAAATTTTTTAGGGAGATCATCACGCTAGAATGCTCTTAACTGATTTTTCTTTTGGCAGTCTTCAATTTATAACACATGCAGATTGAAAAAGAATGTGAAACATTGCAAGTAACAAAGGTACCTTGTACATTTTATTGACAGAAGATAATAAAATCCAACACAAAAACTAAAATTAAGGGAGCAGGCGAAGAAGATAACCTGTTTGATGTAGTGACTGGAAAGTGAAAATTGATTCAATAACATAGATTTATCTCTTTAGAATCACGCTACTGTAATATTTTACGGTTGGTAAAAGATGATGATGGCAATATTGGTAATAAAGAAAAGATCCAAGTGCGTTGTTGTAGGAGAAGGAGAAATTTGATTGCATTGACGGACGACAACTCAGAGTCTCAATTAAGTGTCGGTCCATATAGTCTTGTGTTGGTGTCTCTTCACTCTGTTTTCAGCTACCCAATGGCTAAAAATCCAAGTAATACAGCCGGAAAAATGTTGGACACGAGGCCATTGGTAGCGACATTGCTCGCCTTCACTCTTGTCATGCTCATTTGGAATCTCCAACCTTACTACGATACCGTCCTTAATCCGTCTAAACTCTCCATTATTACCGACCCTAACAAACGAACCTTCCTTACCTACGGCAATGCCGCCTCTCTCTTCGTCCAGATGGGAGCCTATCGCGGTGGTCCCACTACTTTCGCCGTCGTGGGTCTCGCTTCCAAGCCCCTTCACGTCTTTGGCCGCCCCTGGTATAAATGCGAGTGGATCCCCAATACCAATACCAACTCCTCTAAGAACCTCAAGGCCAAGGCCTATAAGATCCTCCCTGACTGGGGCTACGGACGTGTCTACACTGTGGTGGTTGTGAACTGCACATTTGCTGTGAATCCGAACCTTCATAATAAGGGAGGGAAGCTCATTCTCTACGCTTACTATAGTGAGTCACCCAAGAGATACGAGAAAATCACAGCATTGGAGGAAGCACCAGGGTCTTACAACCAGTCCAAGTTCAGCCCGCCATATCCCTACGAGTATTTGTATTGCGGTTCTTCCTTGTATGGGAATTTGAGTGCCTCTAGGATGAGGGAGTGGATGGCCTATCACACCTGGTTTTTCGGGCCCAGCTCCCATTTCGTATTTCATGACGCCGGCGGGGTGTCATCGGAGGTAAGGGCGGTGCTGGAGCCATGGGTACAGGCTGGTAGGGTCACGCTTCAGGATATAAGGGACCAGTCCGAGTTCGATGGCTACTATTACAACCAGTTTTTGGTGGTGAATGATTGCCTCCATCGCTACCGACACGCTGCCAATTGGACCTTCTACTTTGATGTGGACGAGTACATCTATCTTCCTGATGCCAACACTACTCTCGAATCTGTGTTAAGAGACTTCTCCAACAATACTCAGTTCACCATTGAGCAAAATGCCATGTCCAGCATCCTCTGCTTGAACGATTCCTCTCAAAACTATTCCAGGTTACTCTCCGTAATTTCTCTACTTGTACTGCTCTTCTTGTTAACCTAATAACTGCTTCGTCATTAATTTGATATAGATAAAGGCATTCATCTTAACAATTTTTTTGTCATTAATTTTCTCTCTTATACAAGGCATTCATTTATTTATTAACTAAAACTTGATTGATTGATCTTTTAATACCTATTGGCTTATTAGTAGTTGATACTTGAGAGGCATTTAGGGGTTGCTGATCTAAGTTCCGTACCATCAATGCCTGTTCTGTTGAATTTGAGCTTCTCTTTAACGTTAAGGACGAATGTACAAGTTTCTGAAGCTTTCCTTCAATTTTCAATGCATGTTGTGTTTGTATTTACAAAGAATGCAGTCAAAGATGCCCTAGCATCGTTCATGCTAGTATATATATAAGACATGTTAGTGACGGTTTAGGATAGAGATAAGGTTTGCGTACATCCAAACTCTCGGTTATGTTGTTGTAAAGTTTTTAGGTGCTGACCATCAAATCAGCAATGAAATGAGAATCTTTTTACATCTTCCTTTCATACTCTCCATTTGTTATTAATTACAGGCTGTGGGGATTTGAGAAGTTGTTGTTCAGAGATTCGAGAAGTAACATTAGGAGAGATCGGAAGTACGCCATACAGGCAAAAAATGCGTATGCAACAGGTGTACACATGTCAGAAAATGTAGTAGGAGGGACTTTGCACCAGACAGAAACCAAGATCCGCTACTATCATTATCACAACTCCATCACGGTACATGAGGAGCTGTGTCGTGAGTTTTTACCCATATCCGATAAGCATAACATAACCTGGTTCGATAAGGTACCCTACGAATACGATGACAACATGAAGAAACTCACCCAAACCATCAAGGATTTTGAGCGAAATACTATCAATGCAGCTCCCGACCATACCAACAACTCATAGGATCAGTTATTTCACCCTTACATAGTACAGTATTGTACCGAGAATTTTATTCACCAGTCACCACAGTGAAGAGAAGGAACTGGTGAACAAGTGTTTTAGTAGTAGTGTTCATCTCTACCTCCTCTTTAATTTGTAGTGTGCCCTACTCTTAATTCTTGGCAGCAAATTAAAGCAACACGTCCAACTCCTGCAGGGTCACCACACTTGACTTCTGCTGGCTCGATTTGGTTATTAATATCAAATCATTCATTTGTATCCACAAATTGCCAAGTTAGGTTTATTGGTTGATTTGGGAAAAGTGAGAGATGAGGGTCCCCACTCCCCACTCCCCACTCCCCACCAGGATTTGTCTGTAAATGGTAATCGTTACATTTTCTTTTATGACTACAATTCACTTCTTTCCTTTTCATGTTCATATCAATCCCTGCATCCCTTTTCATTTGTTACTCCAGAGTCTAGTGATCACTCATTTAAGAAGCAGTTTGTGCCTAGACATTTTTAAAAATAAAATGTCACTGCTATACAATTTATATATAATTAAAGAAACCCCGAGCTCTCACCCGTTGGTCTTTTGTCTGTTAGCAATAAAGGGAGTATTATTTCTATTGACGTGGATATAAATATATGCAACATTAACAATGTACAACTGCTAGCCAACGGTGCAATTTGCTCCTTTTTAATATAGGTACTAGTAATAATAATTATATGCGTCCAACAAATGATGAAGATCTCTTGCTTTTTGCATGATTAGTTCTCTAGTACCTTCCACTTAAAATGATACTACTATCGTTTAATTGTTTTCATAATAGGTAGATTTTTAATTGTATTCTGGACATTATTATTATTGTATCTCTTCCAATGTATGAGTTGGGGTATATAATAGGGATTCTTACCCATAGCAAGTTGGGCGAATTATTGAGGGACAAACTAGTTAAAGTGAGCTTTGCCATAGTGACCCATGAAGTGGGATTAGATTCACAAAAGCTAGAAAGAAGAGTCTAAACCATAAAAAATGAATGGGGGTAATATAAGATGGGCGGTGGCATAGTGAAAGAGAACAAAGCCCATTCCATTTACTTAAAGCCCAAAAGGGGTTTGGATTGGATCCACTGTTGTGTTGGACGTCTTCTGCTGCCCATCTATTCAAACGCATGGTTCAAATGATTTATCCATTTTTTGTGGTTGGAAGAAAAAACAAATCCTAAATTATTCAATCTCAAGTATGAACCAATTTTAAAAAATATTTTAATATTTGTTGACACATAAATTGTATAGTGGGAGGATTAAAGTACGTTGGATTGCAAATATTATTCTTAGAATATATGAAAGCAGCTGAGATGGGGTATCTATCCATCTTTCTATTGCAGAAGTTAAGACTTGAAGGAGAAAAAAAATGAAGTTTGTCGAGTCATAGGAATGTAGAGTAAAGGAGGTCAACAGAAAACTCTTCTTCTCTTCTCTGTTTTAAGCAACAAAACATTTACTTACTCGCAATAATATATGTTTATCCTCCTCTTCCTTTTTTTATGATTATTATTATTATTATTTTGTTATGAGTGAGAGGATGATTATCCTTTAATTTTTGTGTGCTGAATTAATAAAAAGTGACCGCCTTAGAAATCATGTGTGTCACTTTCCTTGTAAGTAGTTGTCACTTCACCCTCTACCTTTCATTTCCTGATTCTTTCTTCAACTTTTCTTCTTCCGATATTTCCTTATATCTTTCTTCTAACTAAGTCTCTCTTGCAGAATATATCACTAGCACTCGTAAGATAATGGTAATTTTCATTAGATAATTGTGTGTTTATATATGTACATATTAAATTAATGGGCTCGCTGTGTCTGAATTAATATATATATATAGGTGAGTCAGGATGAAATTGGGCCGGCATGGTTGAAGCCGCTGCTCAAGGCTAACTACTTCCATACTTGCACAATTCATGGTAATTCAAATAAGAGCGAATGCAACATGTATTGTTTGGATTGCATGGGAAGAAATGCTCTTTGCTCTTACTGTTTGACCAATCACAAACACCATCGCCTTGTACAAGTCAGTTGCTCTACTTAATTCAGTATATATGTGTGTCTGCCTCTGTTTTTATTATTATTATATATATATATGTATAGATAAGAAGATCGTCGTACCATAATGTGGTGAGGGTGAATGAAATTCAAAGATACCTAGACATATCTTGCATTCAAACATACATTATCAATAGCGCCAAGATTGTGTTTCTGAATGAGCGTCCCCAGCCCAGACCAGGAAAGGGGGTTACCAATACTTGTGAAATCTGCGGCCGCAGCCTACTTGACTCTTTCAGATTCTGCTCCCTCGGCTGCAAGGTACGTACGTAAGTATTCTCTTTTGGATAGAAATTAAAAATATGCAATTTTGGTTAAACCGAAGCAACTATGCTCTCTGTTTCACTTTGTTTTCCAAGTATGTTTAGTTTTTACGGCCATATTGATTGATTAAGAATTGTTTTTGGTTGCAGCTGAATGGTATTAGGCGAGGCGATGAAGAGTTGACATTTACATTGAATGAATATTGGGATGATGAATCATCGACCCCAAAGAAGAAGCAGCGCAGGGACGAGAAAGTAACGTTTGGGTTTCGTCATCTGAATATTGAGTCTGAAGAAGCAGCTATGATGATATACAGTATGTCTCCTATCTACAACCACAACAATTCAAACAGGAGGAAAGGCATTCCACATCGTGCCCCTTTTTGATAATTCATTAAGGCCAACAATACAGTTCCACATATATAGTTCGTTCCTAATTACTATAGTATATACTATACATACAAACATGTGCATTATATTAGGTAGGAGTACTATGCTAGATCGATATTTATGTGTAATTAAACAAGAAAATGGTATACGTAGTTTATGATGTGTTTGAGAATACGATATTTTTACATTGCCCTTGTGGATATATTAACTAGCTAGAACTTGGTATATTACTCCATCAACGTTAAATGGCAAAAGAAGCATTAACAAGATCCTCAGGCCTCAATAGCTCTGTTGAATAAATGGCAAAAAAAGCATTACAAGATCCTCAGGCCTCAATAGCTTTGTTGAATGTTGAAAGAGACACGTCGATCCGTATATGAGGCGGCAAACGGCTTTAATTGACCTGAATGGAAAAAAAATAAATTAAACGCTACAGCTAGTGCACGTGCAACTGAACCGTTTGACCGTAGCTAGATTACAAGACAGAGTTAATTAATTGACAAGGAGTAGTAATTTTAAGATATATAACCATGGTCATACTAATAATATCTATGTAGGGAAGCAAATACGTCAGATGGGAATAATAATAAAAAGAAGAAGAAAGTAGTAGAAGAGGGTGGGGCCTAGTGCTTTGCATCCATGTCAAATTGAGAGAAGCTTGGAGGACACGTAACACTGTTATTAAGCCACGGAGGTGGACTCCGGATAGAGACTTGCCGCTTTAATTTCTCCAATCGCTTTCTCTATCTCTAGCCCTTAAAAAATTCAATTTTTTTCTCTTTCAATTAATAAAAATAATTTATAATCATATAAATAAAAAATCATGCAACTAGAACGAGTACTATATATATATATATATACACACAAACGAACAAGCTACATGATTGGAATCTTTTAGAGGTTATTAAATAAAATTGGAAAATAAGGACCGTGAGGAATCTGCTCTCTCTTTTCTTTCTTTAAAATTGAAAGGTTGATAATCACACATTCGGAATTTCTAGATGACGAAGCGTTGAAGTTCGTTTTGGATAAAAATTAGTAATTAGGATCAGCTTAATTATTCCATATTTCTAGCTTTGGTCACAGGTTGCATGCGTCTTAATTGTTTTGAATATACATAACTACGGTAGGGGAGCAATAATATAACTACTACTTATAAAAAGTAAGTATTGCTATGGAGTAATATTTATCGAAATCATAGTATTTGACTAATGGAAGATATATAGGAAAATTGGGTGCTATATATAATATTAAACAAAAGTGTAAGGTCTATCCCGGTATATAGGGATCGCTTGCCTATTGCCTAATGAGCCCAATATAATTGTGATGTCGGGCCAGTTGATGGGCTTTGGATCAAGTGTTACTCACTGGAGGGACTCTCCCTCCCTGTGAAATGTCAAACCATATGATTAATATAAATAGGGAAGCTTACATAAATATACTATTATAAAAAAATATTTATCATTTATAGTAATAATATTATTATTTTCACTTGATCACTTTTAATACAATTTTAATACATATTATAAAGAACAATTTATTATTCACACATAATACAAGTTTTATTGATGGATAAAATATTTATCACACATTTTAATACACTTATAATACAATGTGTCAATTTCTTACCAAACAAGCATAATATATTTTAAAAAATAGTTATAATACATATATATTGCATACATAATTCACTTTTAATACATATTGCAGATTTAACATAGTATTGCTATAAATGGTAATAAATAAAAAGTATCGCTAAAATCAATAATAATTTATTAAAAGGTATCTATCCAAGTAATTTTTCCATATAAATATCTACTTTAAATTTAAACAAGGCTTAGTGAATATCTGAAAATAACATTATATATAGTCGAAATTACCAAGTATTTCTTAAAAAGAAAACTCTCCTCTTACAAACATTAGATATTTTGTAATTTAAGGTTTAAGTGCATTCCAAAGCTTATTTGATGATATTATAAACCCATGTTAGGAATAAGGATTTTAAATTAATTTGTGTCCACTTCATTAATATTCTGTCAACATATAATTTAGCATATTACCATTGTTTATGATATAAAATAAGGGATAAGTATATATACGCAATCTCTCTATGAAACCGCCAAATCAAGTGGGTACCAATAAAATATGGAATTCCAATAAAAATATACATATTGGACCAGGCCATCGTGCGGCATTCATAAATTAGTAAAAGAGTACTGTCAATTAATGCAATTTAGTGGAAGAGAGCCATTTTATATATTTGTATGATTCAACTACCAGCCTGTAATTTGAAGAAGAGAGAGGAGCGAGCTACATTACAATAAAAAAAAAATTAATGACAATAAATAAGCAGAATATTAATAAAAAGTGTTAAAGTCTTACTGACATTAGTTAATTATTATTGGATCATATATTGCTATAGATTTTATGAACATATATAAAAAATGCTAATTGCCTCTAGAAAAATATATTTAGCGTCAATTAAACTATTGTTGTTAATATCTAACTGTTTGGTACCCAAAATACAAAATAATGTGATAGTGTGAATTGACCGAAATAAAACAATTCCGACAATATATAACAATTCGTTACTAGTACGTTATGATTTATTGTAGGATTGGGAAAATCGAAATGGTATTTTTATTTTATTTTTTATGAATTAGAATATTCAACTAGTGTGGTAGCTATTAATTATGAATATGTATATGTGGCAACCACGTATAAATAATTATTTGATGTAACCGGCTCATCAAACCTAACATGTGAAGGAGTTGTGCAAAGAAGAGAACATTAAGGGTGTGTGTTAGGGGACAAGAACAAGCAGCACATCGTGGGTAGATCTCGCAACACCAAACGGAACCGTCCAAACCGCAGCAACCCTTGATGATTCATATTTGTCCCATATGCAAAAGTAAAGTGTTTCAAAATTAATATACCCTCTGTCAACTAGTTTATCAACATGTCCTAGTATATACGCTTGGTTATTTTATATATACAAATTTATATATTTATCTATGCATATTTTGTAAATTAGATGACGATAAGATGGTAGTAGGAATTAATATGTTCAAATAATGCACGACTACATTTCATTTCTATAATGAAATTAATATAACTTTTTAAAAATCAATGGAAACAAAAGAGTGAACGAAATTGTATGATCCCAAAATCTGTGTTTAATAAGAGTAGAAGAAGAAAATTACTATTGTTGGAATTGAACTGATACTCAATCCATCACTATATATTTTGTTATTTCTCATTGTTAATGCAAAATTAATATACTCCCATATATATTTATTTTTATTTGATAGATAGATGCACTATACAATATTTTAAACAATTCTGAATTAAGTATAAATAGTATTGTATATAAATAAGTAGATTACATTTTACAGGCCATCGTGCGGCTTTCATAAATTAAAAGAGTACTGTCAATTAATGCAATTTAGTAGTAGAAGAGATCCATATATATATTTGTATGATTCAACTACCAGCCTGTAATTTGAAGAAGAGAGAGGAGCGAGCTACATTACAATAAAAATACTCCCTCCATTCCATTTTATGTGAGGTAGTTTGATTCGGCACAGACTTTAAGAAAGAAAAGAAGACTTTTAAAACTTATGGTCCAAAATGAATGATAGAAATTTGTGTGGCTGTAAATCATTTCATTAAGGGTAGTAAAATAGACATTTTATAGTTAAATTGTTAAGTACTTAATATAGAAATGTGTTATTCTTTTTGGGACAAACTACAAGGAAAGTAAGTCACATTATTTGGGACAGAGGGGATAATTTTTAACGGCAATAAATAAGCAGAATAATAAAAAGTGTTAAGATTAGTTAATTGTTATTGGATCATATATTGCTATAGACTTTATGAACATTTATAAAAAGTGTTAATTGCCTCTAGAAAAACATAGGTAGTGCTAGATTCTTGAGACTAACTGTTTGGTACCCAAAATACAGAATAATGTGATAGTACAGTGAGTTCACCGAAATAAAACAATTCCGACAATATATAACAATTCGTTACTAGTACGTTATGATATATTGTAGGATTGGGAAAATCGAAATGGCATTTTTTTTATTTTTTTATTTTTATGAATTAGAATATTCAAGTTGTGTCGTAGCTATTAATTATGAATATGTATATGTGGTAACCATGAATAAATAGTTATTTGATGAAGAAATATTAATTTGTAAGCGGGTGTTCAAACCTAACATGTGAAGGAGTTGTGCAAAGAAGAGAACATTAATGGTGGGCGTTAGGGGACAAGAACAAGCAGCATATCGTGGGATTCGCAACACCAAACGGAACCGTCCAAACCGCAGCAACCCTTGATGATTCATATTTGTCCCATATGCAAAGTAAAGTGTTCCAAAATTAATGTACCCTCCGTCAACTAGTTTATCAACATGTTCAAGTATATTCTACGCTTGGTTATTTTATATATATATATATTTGTATATTTATTTATGCAATTTTTGTAAACTAGATGACCATAAGAATTAAGATGATAGTAATTAATGTGTTGAAAGGATGCATGACTACATTTCATTGATGGAAACAAAAGAGTGAACTATCCCAAAATCTGCGTTTAATAAGAGTCGAAGATTACTATTTGAGTAATTACACTATTTTTTATACTAGGATTGAAAAAAAAAAGAAAAAAAGATACTAGCTAGGATTGGGCATCATCAATGATTACATAGGTCAATTAAACCTTTTCTCGTTAAGTTAATTTTCATTTCCTTTTTTAATTCATAAATAACGTAGAGAAAAAAAAAAGGACACATGATTATTGACCTAAATTAAGCGTAGGACCCCAAGATATGTAATTCGTTAGCCACGTAATCGAAATTGATATTAAACTTGTTTACTGCTTCAATCAGGATCGAGTATACCAAATGTGAATGGCGGAGTTGAAAAGAACACCAAATGGTAGCTGTATAAAATTGAATATGATTTCTTTCTTTTTGAACAGTTTTTGAGTAAAATGACTCAACTCCTAATTAATTCTCTCTTGTAATTAATTATTAAGTGCAGCTGGTTTCAAAACTGTTGTTGGAATGGAACTGATACTCAATCCATCACTATATATTTTGTTATTTCTCATTGTTAATGCAAAATTAATATACTCCCATATATATTTATTTTTATTTGATAGATAGATGCACTATACAATATTTTAAACAATTCTGAATTAAGTTTAAATAGTACTGTATATAAATAAGTAGATTACATTTAATGGATTTAATTAGTAAAATGTAATGATGACAATTCAATCATGCACTAGGTAGTTACGCAAAGTCAAGATTCATTTGATCTCTTTTTACTTTTTTTGTACTCCTATTGTATAGCAAAAGAGGACAAATCAAGAGTCTTGTTTACCCAAGATATTAAATACAGATAATATGCTCTTAGAAAGTTTTTAACTCAAAAGTCATTTAATTATGAGTTTTTCTCTTAAAAAAATATTTAACTTTAATTTGTAACTCAAAAATCATTCAATCGTAAGTTTTTTATTAGAAAGCCATTCAACTATGAAGTTTTTTTACTTATAAAGTCACACTATTTATTTAATTAATTTTTTATTAAAATTTATTGATATTCAATTTTTATTTAAAACTAAATTTGAAAAAATAAAACCATATCTATTTAAATTATTTTAATAATCCAACCCACTAAAAAGATGTATATTTAAATCAATTGGCCTTATATTTGTGCATGATTAATCAGCAGCCGTGTGTAACTTTTAAATTTAGATATTTATTAATTGTTCCAAGACCGACGTGATGCTGATTCTTAACCACACAAAAAAAAAACAAAAAAAAACAGGAATTAATTTGAAATGATAGAAAAATCAACGGTGTGCAGAGGGATTTAATTTCTTAAAAATGATTTAATTAAATATATTTTTATTTTTAAAATTTTTTGTTTAAAATAAAAATTACATATCAACAAATTTTAATAAAAAATTAATTAAATAGATAAAGTGACTTTGTAAGTAAAATTTTTATAATTAAGTGACTTTATGAGAAAAATCATTTAAATATCAATATTAAGTGACTTTTCTAAAAAAAATATATTCATACTTGAATTATTTTTAAATTGAATGACCTTCTAAAATAAAAACTCATTAGTTGAGTGATCATAAAATCTGAAAAAATATTATGTTATTCATCAAGATAGCGGGTACAATTATGTTCCTTCCTTGATTCGAGGGCCGTTAGTGACGTATTTCTCAAATTTGGATGATTTAAATTTGACCTCTATATGAATATTCCATGTCTTTTGTGGAATATATCGAGGTCTTGATCTCTTTATGGAGTTTTTGAGATGTTTTTTAAGAGAATTTAATATCCTTTATATAGGCATAAACTAGGGTTTAGGATTGAATATCCTCCAAGAATCCTAATTTGAGTTGAACACTAAAGTCTCAACTCGAATTAAACAGATCTTATGAAATCCCACAAAATTTTAATGTCTATACTGATATTATCTCTATTAAATATTATCCACTCGGTTACATATTACTGTTTACTTGGGTTTCAAGGCTAAGGTGTTTCTGCGTAGGAGCTGACACAAACAATCACAAATCTATCCTTGGCCAGTAGGCAATGACGGCGTCACTTCCGTCATCCCCCCTCGTTGTAATTCAAAAATGAATGAGTCGTCGTGGACCCCACTCCTACTTTTAAGAAAAAGATAGGAAAACGCTACAATTGTTTATAAAAAGGCCGGTCACCGCCTCATTTGCACCCACAACACAACACAACACAACACAAACATTATTCTCTTCTTCTTCCTCCTCCAGCTTTAATATTTAATTCAAGGGTATATTATGGGTGCTTGCTTGTCTTCCTCCTCCACTATCGTCGATCAAAAGCAGCTGACCAGCTACGTCATCTCAATTAATGGAGAGCTACGTCAATATAGCGTTCCCATCAACGTCTCTCAAGTTCTTCAATCTGACATCTCTTCTGATGCGGCTTCCAGCTTCCTATGCAGTTCCGACCGTCTTTACTTCGACGATTTCATACCTTCACTCGATTCCCAATATCAGCTTCTTCCCGGTCAGATCTACTTCATGCTTCCTGCCTCAAAGCTTAAGTATCGACTCAGTGCCTCTGACATGGCAGCTCTTGCCGTAAAGGCTAGCGCTGCTCTTGAGGACCTCAACAAAAACAAAAACAAAAGCCGCAAGTCTAGGAAGATCATGATGAGTAAAAAGCGAATTTCACCCATGCTTCTTCAAGTAGAAGAAGATGATTATACTCAAACCAATAATAAGTCCACTGTCGGACTTGGGATTTCCATGAGATCCGCATCTGTCAAAAAATTGCAGCGATTATCTTCACGCCGGGCAAAGATGGCTGTGCGATCCTTCCGTAAGCTTATCACCATTCAAGAAGGATTCGTTCTTTTTTAATTAATGAGCAACTTCATTTTATATATTCTTTTTTTTGCCAGATATGAGTTAGTGCTATTCTCTCGCTCTACACGTATATAGTAAATACAAAACAAAAATATATATGTGGGAGTTGCAGAGCATAAGATCAAATTTCCTTGTATGTAAATTGTACTACTTAATTAGCTTGTACAACAACACCTATGTATTACTTATTACAGTTTTACCAAAAAAATCTACACTTATCATACATTTTGTTTTTAGAGATTTAAATAATTTAAGTTTAATAAAAAAATTATCAATTTATTTTAAAATAAAATTTATATATTTATAAACTATCGTATAAGTTATAAAATAATTGGCAATCTAAAATATTTAAAAAATATATAATTAAATAAACTTATTTAAATTTCAATATTCGAAATATACTCAGTTTTTAGGTATTTAATCAACCTTCTTGTGCAATTGCTGACTTTCGGGTGATCAAGATTGTCGAAAAGACATGGCTACCAATTTAATCTGTAAATAGAAGATGAAACTACTTATAGAAACAACATATATATATTTGAATGGTAAATAAAGTTGGATGTTGTATGAAAAATACTCAAAAATAAAATATTTTTTGAGTCATGTCACATGGTATATTTATCACAAGTCAATGTATGGATGATGATTTTAAAGGGAATGGAGTAGAAAGAAATTAACGTGTGGAGAAGTCGTCGCTTACTATAATTCTAATTAAATGGGAATGAGGAATCGTATTGGAGCCAAAAACAGAACAAAAAGTTTGAAGTGGTGGGGTTGGCTAATTAAATATAATTGATATTTTAGGATAACGGTTTCTCAATTTTGTATGTAATTTGTTCACACCCAATAGCAATTGGCGTGGTCCTGCATACGACTTTCTCCTCCATCAATTCCATTGAAAAACTGTTTAGGTGGGATAGGAAAAAGATGTCTTTTATATAAACTTACACAATTCTTAAATTCTTGGGGAGTTAAATTTAATTTATAATTTTTTTTTTTGCATGATATTAAAGTTTTTTTTTTATAGATGATTAGTGATTTTTAAAAAAAAAGTTCATAGTTGAGTGTCGATTTGATATATAAACCCAACTGACTCATTGCTTTTTTAAAACAATAATATCCTTTTACAAGTACATGTTTGCACCCATTAAGCTTTGTAAGAGGAAAAATCACATCCTTTTACAAGTACATGTTTCTTTGAACTTCCTCTTTCCTTATTTACTTTTTAATCTTCTTGCTATTCATTTTAATCTAACATAACGTACCGTAGGAAACTTGACAAAAAACAGAATCTATCTATTTTTTGCAATAATTAGCAGAATAACCAAGACCCTAACAAAAGAACAACTAATTCGATGGTGCAGAGCAGGTCCGATCCCTTGTAGTTCATGAGGTCTTCATGTTTTGAAAGACGAGACAAGAAGCTAGAATATTTTTCAATGTGCTTGAGACAACTTGTGCTTGAGGCAAGGGAAAAATTTAAACTCTTGTCATTTGTGATCGATCGATCGATCTTTTCTATGTAGTTAATCGTTCACTAGATAGAATGCATGTACCGGAAGATGAATTGTTGACGTTTTTTAGATTAAGATAAAGACGATATCATTAATGAAAAGTTCTCTATCTCTATATATAAATCAAAGGCAACACGACGTCAATAGACGATATATATATATATGTATGTAATGTTGACCCTTTAATTTGGATTAGTTCTTCAAGTTTTTTTTTTTTTTTTGAATGCCTCCTTTATTTTAATTATTGTTTGACTTGATCACCGTTTCTGGAATGCAACTAGTATTTCTTCGACTGCCAACATTATGCAAAATGACATAGTACGTACTATCATTTCTTCCTGCGTACGTACGTCTAGCTCTTTAAATTAAATTAAGCTAGCTAGTACTAAAATTAAAATAGGCAACGATTTTCAAATCTAAACTTATTGATCTGTGTTTGGACAAATCTAGTACAGAAATCAAAACGTACAGTTTTTTGTTGATTCTTCTTCGTGGGTACAAGTCTAGCGCCTAGCGGATCGGAGCTGCTGCTTTGAATTATCGTCCTGGCTTACTACTCTATTACGCGACATTGAATATGTATTATATTATATAAAACATATATATCTATTTATTTATTTTTATACTATAAATCCAAATATGTATTTGTATACCTCAAAAGTTAAAAGGCACATGAAGCCAAATAAAATAACATATTGACGTATTAAATTCAAATGAAACAATCATACTAATGCAAATGAGAAAGAGAAAAAAATAAAATAAAGAAAGAGTTGATAAAAAAAGAGTACAAAGTTGTTGGGTTAGTATAAGCAGACATGGAGGACCCATTTCTGCTGCACCTGCAGTTTTAATCATGAATGCTAATTGAATCCCCCCACTACCCCAATGTCCTCACTCCTCATTTTTAAGAATTATTAAGTATACCTAGCTACTTCATTAATGCTATACGTACACCTAATTTATCAATTCTACCTGCCTCCCTTCTTTTCTTCTTGTATTTTTATAGTACGTTCTTAATTCATTTATTTTTCCAAAATACTGATATTTCCCATCATGCGTCATAATTGCTACTATTGTTATTGTTGCTTTCTGATGGTGTGTTATAATTTATTCTTCTTTTTGTATCATAGTCTAGTCTACACGAGTACTGTGTTTTCTAATAATTTATTCTTTTTATATCATAGTCTAGTCTACACGAGTACGGTGTTTTATAAGGATCTTTTTTGCAATAAAATAAAGTAATTAAGTGCTATTTCATAAAAGTCAAGAGCTATAGAAAAGAGAGAAGCAAAATAGGTGTTGGTGTGCCAATTTACAGAGAGAGTATTTTACTATTACTATGAATATATGAATATGGGGGTCAGAGTGCAAATGCCTAATTAATTAGTAATAGTAGTATATAATAATAATAATGGAGTAAGAAGATTGATGATAGTGTGTGGGCATTTAATGCATTTGGTTTACCCACTCTCTCTATCCCTACTCCATCTTCTTTGTCAATCTCGAAGATATTGCATATATAGTAGGAGCACTAACTACTATAATTGTGTCGGCGCTACCTAGCTCTGATGTTGCGGCTGGAATTGGATTGCCCCTCTCCGCCTGCAGCTCCTCAGTATTGATCCTCCTCCACTCCATCTCCATCTCCAATTCTCCATTCTGATTGATTAACCATTTTTAATTTAACTCTTCTTTCAGTGCTCTGCTTCCCTGGGATCATGTCCTCAATATGTCTCCCACACCAGTAGTAAGTCACCGACTAGCTACACATTATTGTTATTTTGATTTTCATTTACCAGATTTTGATTCTTACAGGAACCACATAACCATCACTCTTCTTTTTGCTGCAACTCCAATCATACTCCCAAATTCCAGGTATTGGAGTTATCACCTATACATACATTGCTATTAGACTACTTTGTTGTATGCATGAAAACTGCCATTCTAATTGTCTCTTTCAAGGAAACTCTTTGATGTTTCAAGTTAAGAGGGAATTTTTCAATGATACCAGAGTAGTAGTATTTTTTAGTATTCTGTTCCAACTATTCTATGCCTCATCGACATTTTGTCTGATATTGGAACATTTTAGTGTAGAATGAGTCTGTTTGAATGTCCTGATTAATGAATGGTATTACAGCTTTTCTAATACGCAATTCCTTTTTCAGCGCAACTGTGTTTCCTTGCAGTCTTCCATGGAATTGATGAAAGAAATTACTACTCTCGAAATTGAGATAATGCGTTTGGAACGATATCTACTCTCACTTTATCGGACAGCTTTTCAGCAAAATCTCCCACTTCTATTGGAAAATCAGAAAATCCATTCACAGGGTAAGATAATTAGCTCCCCTACCCAGTGTACAACCGACCAATCATACTCCGATGTTGAAATGGATACGTCAATATGTGGTGCGGACCAATACGATCGAATCTCCGCTGCACATGCTTTGATTGGTGTTAGTGATCAGATTCAGACTGCCAACAAGTCATCGTCTATAAGGGTCAATACATCCAACTCCTAGACTTTGACATATAGCTAAATTCATACTATTATTACATTAAGTTAGAATTATCTCACTTGTCTTTCCTCAAGGCATTAATTGGCTGTCTGTTGTGAACAACTGCAGGAAAAGTTAACTGATTCTGGCCACCGTAGCCTTGCGGATCATCTCACTGCCTCTCACATGGATGACGTTCTTAGTTACCCTGATAGGCTGTCTGAAGAAATAGTCAGATGCATATCTTGTATATACTGCAAATTTGCCAATCCCGAAATTCTTGCTCAAAAAGGATTATCAGTTTCTTCTACTTCGTCATTATCATCATCAAGCACATTTTCTCCGAGAAATCTTTCAGGCAGCTGGAGCTACCATCACAATGAGGAGAGCACCGAGCAGTATGAATTTGAAGTCTGTAAAAATGACAACAGACCATATTCTACAATGATAGAAATTTTGAAGATATGTCTAGATGATGTTAGTTTCAATTATGCCACAACAATGCTGCATAAATTCAGGTTATTCACAACGAACACAAGTAGTTTCAATTTTGATATTATAATGATATTTCTAGAGTTAAAGAGTACTAAAATCTTCAATACCTGCTAGTGTGGACTTGATTAAAAAGCATGTTAAGAATTGTTCGAGAAGGTTAATTGACCAGTTTGAATTTGTCATCCATTGCCGTTTACTAATTTGAAAGCTGTAAAATGTGTCGTCTGAAAAAAATATTAGTTGTAAATTGTAAGTTCCACTGCATCTGAAATTGTTGTCATAAATACTTGTCACTTTTCTCCCTCCTTTCTCCACCAATCAAGGTTAAAGAGAAGATCCAACTTCTAAATGGACAAATGACAATACAATCTGAATATACTCAATATAGCAGTATATAAGGTTTATTCTTACTACGTTGATGCTCTGCAGGTCACTGGTTAAGAGCCTTGAAAAGGTTGATCCAAGAAACATGAGGCGTGAAGAAAAGTTAACATTCTGGATTAATATTCACAATGCCCTGGTGATGCATGTAAGATTTTCTCAAAGTTATTTTTCAACATTAGCTTAGTAACATTTTACCCTGAAACAAATTGATATGGATTATCCCGTATTTATGGAAAACATATTGCTTACCAGACTACAAAATCATCCAAGGTGGAGCTATTGTTTTAGAATTTCAACCTTTTCATTTATTCTTTTCATGCTCTTGTTGGGAGGTCATGACACTCTCAGTTATACTTCTCGTCGCCAGGACCATACTAGGATTAAATGTGTTGTTCAAATAATTACATATGAAGTGCTATTCTGGAATGCATTATGCGTCCTTTCAATTGGCTAAATACATAGTATACTTTATACTAGCATCAACTATTCTTATGCTCAAGACTAGCATTTGAATTGGTCTCATAATTTGGGGATTACAGTGTTTCTCTTTCTTTTTAATTATTTAATTCATCCTTTTGAGGCCTGTTATGAGGTACTATGTGACTTCTTTTCAGGCTTATTTAGCCTATGGAACTCAAAATTCTGTCAGAAGTTCTTCAATCTTGAAGGTAAAAGGAATAGCCCTTATCTTTTTTATTTATTTATTTACTTAGCATATAGTATCAAGAAATCTGAGTTTGTCGTAAAACTACTGCAGGCAGCTTATAATGTGGGTGGCCATTGCGTAAATGCTTATGTCATACAGAGCTCCATATTAGGGATACAACCACACTATTCTGCACCGGTATGTTGAATGCTAAGTAACATCCTATTCTAAGATCATCTTACCTTTTCAAAAAAAAAAAGGAAAAAAGAGAAGCATCCTATTACTAGATTGACATGCCTGTGTCATCATAAAACTATATGCTAGGTTTCTTAGCACTTCTAGCTACTTCTTCTTGTTTGACAGCTAACTTGTTTGTGGAGCATCAGCATTTTATTCTCTTAATTAATGAATTGTTCTTCAATGCTATTTTGGTTAGAGAAATGCTTGAAATTATTTGCTTAATATTCTGAGCTCATCTGCTTGAGAATGGTCTGGATTGACAGGGAGAGATACAAATAAAGTCAAAATATTATCTAACATCTCTTATCCGTCAGTAATTTTCCTACTATTTTGATAATTGGTCTAGTTTTACTACTGTTGTTCTCGAGAATTGTATTGGTATTCTGGACAAACATGCAGTCATGGTTCTGTTTTTTTAAGTTCATTAGAGCATTTTCTCTGCACAACAGCATAGTGACTATAATAAGATCTTCATGAGAAAAAAAGAAAGTGCTAACGAAAACAAACAAGTATAGCTTGTTAAATCATAATTATTCTTGAAAAGAGGATGGTCTTATCCAACAATTTTTTTTAGTGAGTGGTTTCCACGTCCCAGCAATTTTGCATCTTCATTTTGTAAGTTTTACATTCAGATCATATTGATATGAGTTTGGCTTCCCCGTATGAACTACAACCTCCGTTTCAATTTGTTTAACCTACTTTCTTTTTTAGTTCGTTTAAAAAATAATCTCTTTGGTACATTTGACATATTTTAATTTAAGACCACAAAATTCAAAAGTCATTATTTATTTTCTTAAACAGTGTTAGGTCAAAATAGGTCAAACAAATTTAAACAGAGGGAGTAACAGTTTAAATACAAAAGAGTGGGATAGGGAAAAATAATTGTTTAAAATGGAGAAAGAGGAACCTTTGTAGCATTCCCTGCTATCATTGTTCTAGATTCTATTAATTATGCGTTTTATGGACTGGATGCTTTCTCTAATACAACATGAATGCAGTGGCTACGGACCCTCTTTACTCCAGGAAAAAAGTTTGCGACAGGAAATTGTAGACATACCTATGCGATTGAGTACCCTGAGCCACTTGTTCACTTTGCGCTGTCTTTGGGTGCATCTTCTGATCCCTCGGTAATGTTCCTACAAGCTATTAGTTAAAAAAAATCATGGACTTTGCATTTCTAGTATGCATTTTTAATGCAATCTGCTGGGCACGTGCAGATTCAGGTTTACACAGCGAAGAACGTATTTCAGGATCTTAAAGTAGCAAAAGAGGAGTTTATACGGGCTACAGTTTGCATTAACAAGGACAAAAGGATTTATCTGCCTAAAATCATATGCTATTTTGCAAAAGATATGTCCCTGAGCACGAATGAAGTAGTTGAAACTGTCATGGGATCTCTACCAGAAACTCAGATGAAACTAGTCAGATCCTGCATGAAGGAGTACAGAGCTGATAAGTTAATTTATTGGTTACCACAAAGTTGTACGTTTAGATATTTGATCCAGAAACAAGTAATCCAAGGGAGATTATCTATTTAACTGTCAATATTAGTGTTGTACGTGCTTATATATATAATAATAATATTTCTCTCATTTAATTGCGAAGTCATGTAAGCATCATTATATATACTGTTGGTGTAATACACACCAACATAGACTCTGTTGGGATGTTCAGTAAGTTTAAAGTGAGAGGTGCATGGTTGTATCGTACGGAATCATTCCTTATTATAAATAGAAGCGGCTGAGCGTTGTCTTGCCAGCTTACTTTTAGCTTTCAAGGGCTATTTTCGTCATGCAATCATCATCTGACACATGTTGAATCCTTAATGCAACTGTCGCGTTTCTCTAACTTTGCACATGTTGTATAGTGTTTTGGTTTTGCCTGCTTCTCAGAACTTCTTCATCATCTCAGGTGAGTCTTCGATCTCTTACCGCCGTTTTGTGCTAATTTATAGAAGCGGCTTGGAAGAGATTTCTTCCCAGTACCAAAAGTTCCAGCTTCTGCTTTGTGCCGCAGAGGTTAGTTTGCATTGTGGGAATAATTTCAAGTGCATTATGCATGCAAAAAGTGCTCTAGAGATGCAGCTTTCGGATAACTACCTCTTCTTTGCACACTTGCTACTGTGTCGTGCCTATGCTGTGGAAGATAACTATTCAGGGCTTCATGAAGAGTACATGAGGTGCTTGGAGCTCAAAACTGATTATCATATTGGTTGGATTTGTCTTAAGTTTCTTGAAAGTCGATACAAGCTGCAGGCGGATTCCAGGTAACTAGCCTTGGCCTTTCAAGAGTGTGGCAAAGAAATAGAAACTTCGTGGAACATGTGGATTGCTATGTATAATTTGGTTCAAGGTCTAAGTGCAGTTTGGAATGGGGAATTTATTGATGCAGAAGAGTCCCTTGCGGAAGCTTGCTTGTTGGCTGGTGGCGAGAGTTGCCTTTTTCTTAGCCACGGTAACATTTGCTGAACAATTGTAAAACTGACTTTAATATGCTTAAACTCTTTCCTATTAACTAACTTTTTGGCAGACGTGTATTTTCCCATTCAAAAGCTCTTTTATTTCTCTCTGCAGAACCCACCATAATAAGTGCCCAGGGGTTGCATTCCATCGTCAGCATTTTCTTCCATCTATATCCGTCTTTCTTTCTTACCCTCTGTGTGTCTATTGAAGGCTGATGGTCCTTTTGGTCCAATTGGTGATGGGAGTTTGATTATTCAGGTGTTGTTTGAATGGAGATTGCCAGGAAGCAGTCCGATTCAGATTTTCTATCACTTGCTATTGGAAGTCTGAAGAAAGCATAAGACAGTTCTTTGATGCCGCTACCCTTTGTCTCACTACTACTGGCACAAGCAGAAGCTAGCCTCGGCTCTGAATCAAAGTGGGAAAAGAACCTCATTGAGGAATGGTCATCTTGGCGGCCAGGTTTGATATTTTGTCCTTTGATGATTCATTTATATTTTATTTAGAGCAGTTAAGTTTTGACTGTGGTTGGCAAATGTTATCTCATATATTCAGGTTAGTAAAACATACAGAAATAGAAAAAAGATGAAATAGATAGAATGTTTTTAATCCAAGTCCACAGAAATCAGTGTTTTCTTAAGAAATTTAATCCCCTCACTGTACTCGAGGTTGCAAGGTTGCAGATTAATTCCTCCCAAGATAAAACGGATTAACCTGTTAGAGAAGTAGCGGTACCTCAAACTTCAATAACTTCAGCGAACACAAGAACATCAACAAGAGCACACACAAACTCAGTCAATCGACAATTTTGTTTATGTAAGAAAATGTATGCAGAGAAGAAAAAATTTCAAAAGTTTTTGAAAAACGAAAAATACCTCTTATTTATAGCCATTTGCAGCAAGGAATGCGTCTGTTCAGGCAAATCTGTTCAGACCCGTTTTTTTTCAGAACGTTGTGTCTTTTGGGAAAAGTAACGACTTTTCGAAAGGAACAAATCCTTTCAAACGAATTTACAGTTACGCGCTCAAATAATTCGTTGCGAAATTAATTCCGTTATTTAACTAACATTATGAATTAATTTATAAGAGAAAGGAAATCAATTAATGAGATTGATTAAATAATTTTTTTCCAAAAATATTATCAATCAATTGCCAAATCCAAATCCAAAGCCAAAACCAAATCCGAAGTCGAACCGAGCGATGACGACGACGACGACGACGGCGCGAGGGGCACCTTCTTCTTAACCTTTTAAGAACTAAAGGAAGTGTTTCCTAATATAAGGACAACAATTTTCTTTTCTTCTACCAATATGGTAGAAATGACTTTTCATTTGCAATTTGCAATGACTTTTCATTTTTCCTCCAAAATTGGTTCCCCCACTTTTCCATTTTATCTTCTTATTTCCTATTCACACCTTGCTAAAACCCAACAATCCCCTACATGAATGGGGAATGACTATTGTTAAAACATATGCATGAAAAACTTGTGTGTCTCGTAAGTAAGGGTTAATCACATCTGGATAAATAGGTTTCCCTTTAAACTTTCCGTAGTGAATATATATCGGATATACTTGGTCAATCGGTAGATTTGATATCTTTGAACCGTCGAGCTTTGGTGTATACCTAGACAAAATAAGTCACACAATTAACCCTTGAACTGTTTTTGGTTCACATTGTTTTGTTCGTTTTAGCCATGAATACATCTCGGTTAACAAGTGCTTAGAGAACTGGCCTTACCGAATTCTCCTTGAAGCGGCTTACACTTCACACTTACATAGGTGGTTTCTAACTATGTTATCCCGTAGATACACTATTTGATATACCTTGTATCAAACTTAGAAACCATTAAAAAGTCCTTATGCCTTTATCATGGTTATTGAACATTGTCTCATCATGAGAATGGACCATAAAATAAATTTTGATAATGTTGAACCGTCATCTATGACTTTGTTTGATCTCCTTGAACCTAGATCTTGGGATCTCCAGTCTTCTAGGTAGAGTTACCGCCATGATGAGTTGTTCTCGACCATAGTCCCATTCCCGTCGATGATCTCTCAACTCCCTCTCTAGTTAGGCCTTTTGTAAGTGGACTCGACACATTATTCTTTGAATTTACATAGTCAATTGTGATAATTCCACTAGAGAGTAGTTGTCTAACAGAGTTATGTCTTCGTCATATGTGACGAGACTTCCCGTTATACATAACACTTCCTATTACAGCTTGACTATCACAATGTATGCATATAGGGGCCATTGGTTTGGGCCAAAACGGAATATCTTCTAAGAAATTTCGGAGTCATTCAACTTTTTCACCTGCCTTGTCTAAGGCGATGAATCAGACTACATTGTAGAGCGAGCTATACATGTTTGTTTGGATGATTTCCTAGATATTGCTCCTCCACCAATAGTGAAAACATATCCACTCGTGGATTTCGTTTCAGTTGACCCAGTAATCTAATTTGCATCACTATCCTTCAAGAACTGCTGGATATTTGTTGTAATGCAAACCATAATTTTGAGTGTCTTCTAAGTACCCCAAAACTCTCTTCATTGCCAACCAATGATTTTGATTGGGATTACTTGTGTATCGACTCAGTTTACTTATAGCGAATGTTATGTTTGGTCGTGTACAATTCATGACATTCATCAAACTTCCCAATACTCTGGCATAATCCAATTGAGACTGACTTTCACCTTTATTCTTAGCAAGATTAAAGTTCAGATCAATTGGGGTCTTTGCCTTTTTAAAAATTCAAATACTTGAACTTTTCAAGTACCTTTTGAATATAATGAGATTGAGACAATGCTAGACCGTTAGGAGTTTTGTGAATCTTTATTCCAATATCAAATCGGCTACTCCTAGATCTTTCATATCAAACTTACTAGCAAGCATACACTTAGTAGCTTTTGCATTGACAATGTCCTTGCTCATTATCAGCATGTCATCCACATGTAGGCATACAATGACTTTCTGATCCGGAGTGTCTTTAGTGTAAGCACATTTATCACACTCATTGATCTTAAATCCATTTGACAACATGATTTGATTAAACTTTGCATGCCATTGTTTCGGTGCTTGTTTTAGTCCATAAAGTGACTTAACAAGTTTGCATACTTTCTTTTCTTTATCGGGAACTACGAAGCCCTCAGGTTGTTCCATGTAGATCTCTTCCTCCAGCTCTCCATTTAAGAAGGCGGTTTTCACATCCATTTGATAGATTTCAAGACTGTATACTGCAACTAGGGCAATTTACATCTGAATTGATATAATCCTAGTCACTGGCGAGTATGTGTCAAAATAATCAAGACCTTCTTTCTCTAAAGCTTTTGACAACAAGTCTTGATTTATATTTGTCAATAGTTCCATCATCTTTCATCTTTTTTTTTAAGATCCATTTTGAACCCAGGGGTATGTTCCCTGGAGAAAGATCAACCAACTCCCAGGTATGATTGCTTAAGATTGATTCAATCTCACTATTGACAGCCTCTTTCCAAGAGATTGAGTCGCTAGACAACATCGCTTCCTTGAATGTTTAAGGCTCACTTTCAAGAAGGAATATTACAAAATCAGATCCAAATGAAGTAGTTGTCCTTTGACGTTTACTGCGCCTTTGACTCTCTTCATTGGTTTCATTATCTTTTGGCTCTTCTCGAGGTTATTTAGACCCCCCACTAGATGACTCAAATCTAGTTTTATACGGAAAGATATGTTCAAAAAATTCAGCATTATCTGATTCCATTATCGTATTATCATGTATATTCGAATGTTCGGACTTATGAACCAAAAATCGACATGCCTTACTATTTGTGGCATATCCAATTAATACACAATCCACAGTCTTATGCCCTATTTTCACCCTCTTAGGTATAGGAACCTGGACTTTGGCTAGACACCCCCACACTTTGAAATATTTCAAGTTGGGTTGTCTACCTTTCCATTTCTCATATGGAATAACAGGTGTCTTCGTGTGAGGCGCTTTATTGAGTATTCGATTTGCTGTAAGGATAACTTTCCCCCACAAGTTTTGTGGTAAACCTGAACTTATAAGTAAGGCATTCATCATTTTCTTTAAAGTTCGGTTTTTCCTTTCCGCAATTTCATTAGATTGAGGAGAGTAAGGAGCAGTAGTTTGATGGATTATTCCATTTTCAAAACATATTTCTGCAAATAGAGATTCATATTCTCCACCTCTATCACTTTTGATCACTTTGATCTTTCTATCCAACTAATTTTCAACTTCAGTTTTATATTGCCTAAATGCATCTATTGCTTCATCCTTACCATTTAGCAAGTAGACATAACAATATCTAGTGCAAACGTCAATAAAAGTTATGAAATATTTTTTTCCACCACGTGATGGTGTTGACTTCATGTCACAAATGTCAGTGTGAATCAGTTCTAAGGGATATGAATTCCTTTCAACAGATTTATAAGGATGCTTAGCATACTTAGATTCAACGCAAACTTGACATTTTGATTTATTGCACTCAAATTTAGGTAAAACATTTAAGTTAATCAGTTTCACAAGGTTTTGTTATTAACGTGTCCCAAACGTTCATGCCATAAACATTTAGACTAAAGCAAGTAAGAAGAAGCATAATCTTTATTCATATCAACTGCAATTACATTAAGTTTAAAGAGGCCCTCAGTGAGGTAACCTTTTCCTACATACATTTCACTCTTACTCACTACAACTTTATCATAAACAAATACACATTTGAATCCGTTCTTAGTCAGAACTGGTATAGAAACTAAGTTCTTTCACAATTCTGGAACATACGAGACCCTGTTCAAAGTCACCACCTTTCCCGATGTCATCTTTAAGAGGACTTTGCCAGTTCTTTCCACCTTTGCAACAACAGAGTTTGCCATAAACAACTTCTCGTCTGTAGGTGATGTAGTATATGATGAAAATAATTCTTTGTTGGCACAAACATGACATGAGGCACCAGAATCTATCCATCATTCTCTTGGAATTCCAACCAAGTTGCATCTGAGAGCATTGCACAAAGATCGTCCATCTCTCCTTTGGATTCCGCCAAATTTGCTTGATCCTTCTTCTTGTCCGTCTTGGGACCTCGACATTCAGTAGCCCTATGATCACATTTGCCACAATTGAAGCAGCTTCCATTGAATTTCTTCTTAGGAGGATTTCTCTTTGGACCAGATGTTTTCTTCTTCTTTTTTTTTTTGATTTTTTGGGATCTTCTTCAACAATATTTACTCCAGATATTGCTAATTTACCACGTGACCTCTTTTCTGCGGCTTTGTTGTCCTCTTTGATTCTCAGTCTTACCATGAGATCTTCAACAATCATTTCCTTGTGTTTATGTTTCAAGTAATTTTTGAAGTCCTTCCACAATGGAGGTAACTTCTCAATAATGACAGCCACTTGAAAATCATCATTCACAACTAATTCTACATTAGATATTATGTGAGTATTAAGAATAGACTTAATATTTTCAACATAGTTATTAACTAAATTTATACCTTCAGCAAGGAGATCATGGATTATCACCTGCAATTCTTGAACTTGGCTGACGACGGTCTTACTGTCTATCATCTTAGGCTGCAGATTAATTCCTTCCAAGATAAAACGGATTAACCTGTTAGAGAAGTAGCGGTACCTCAAATTTCAACGACTTCTGCGAACGCAAGAACAACAAGAGCACACACAGACTCAGTCGATAGATAATTTTATTTATGTAAGAAAATGTATGCAGAGAGGAAAAAATTTCAGTGTTTGAAAAACGAAAAAAACCTCTTATTTATAGTCATTTGCAGCAAGGAACGCGTCTGTTTAGACAAATCTGTTCAGACCCATTTTTTTCAGAACGTTGTGTCTTTTGGGAAAAGTAATGACTTTTCAGAAGGAACAAATCCTTTCAAACGAATTTACCGTTACGCGCGAATTTCAAATAATTTGTTGCGAAATTAATTCCGTTATTTAACTAGCATTCTAAATTAATTTATAAGAGAAAAAAATCAATTAATAAGATAGATTAAATAAATTTTGTCCAAAAATATTATCAATCAATCATTTGCCAAATCCAAATCATCCGAAACCGAAGCCGAACCGAGCGACGACGACGACGGCGACGGCGCGAGGGGGCACCTTCTTCTTAACCGTTTAAGAACTAAAAGAAGTGTTTCCTAATATAAAGACAGCAATTTTTCTTTCTTCTACCAATATGATAGAAATGATTTTTCATTTGGCATTTGCAATGACTTTTCATTTTTTCCCTCCAAATTTGGGTCCCCCACTTTTCCATTTTCTCTTCTTATTTCCCATTCACTCCTTGTTAAAACCCAACAACAACTTCGGTTGAGTCAATACCAAGTGCAATATCGAGTAGTGGGTCTTTCACAATTAGACTAACTGGACTACCTACACACTAAGGTACTTGATTGTAGAGTTTGTCGTGCAGCTGACCCTCTTAGTCTATTCTTGCCAGAGTGTGACCCTCTTAGTCCTTTAATGCTTTATGTTCTAAATAAGATTTGAATACTATTGTGGTTGAAAATTCTGATTGAAATTTCCACTTTCTTGCATAGTATTCGGCCAAGTTCCAATATATGCATCGACATTTGAATTCCATTCCAGTTTTTTGTGTTTTCTAGACATAGCTAATTGCCAAATGTGATATGCAGGGGAGAGATTTATACATGGAATATTTGGGAGAATTGAGCAACCCTTCTGCCTTTATGGCAAACTACCCGCACAAAGAAACAACTAAAGGAGAAAAATAGAAAAAGAAAAAAAGAAACCTATCATCACAATTTGTGGTAAACTGATTAGTGTTGTCAACGGGGCACTTGAGATGAAGCGACACGGAAAGCAAGTTGGGCACTTCACATCACTTAGGTAACGGTTTAGTGAAAGCACTGTGGCGTTTCATTTCGGTGATCATGTCACCAACTGCCCTTTTAACATGACAAGGTTAATATGGGGTGTATGAGTTCTGTTTTAAAAAAGAGACGATTAAGGGTGTGTTTGGTATGAAGAAAAATATTTTCCGGAAAATATTTTTTAATTCTCTCATGTTTCGTTGGGTTAAATGTTTTGGAAAATGTTTTTCAAATCAACTCATTTTCCTCAAATTTAAGGAAAATGACTTCCCTTCAAAACTTAAGGAAAACATTTTCCAAAACTCTCTTCCAACTTCAACAACTTCAAATTACAATTATTTTTTTGTTGAAAAAATCAATTTATTTTGTCTTTACCCTCAAACCAGCCCCCCAACCACCCCCCCAAAAAAAAAAAAAATTAAAGTTTGTTTTTAAATTCAATTTTTACCCCACACTCACCCCTACCCCCTACCACCACCCCTTCCCAAAAAAATATTAAAAGTTATTTTTAAATGATATTTTAAATGTCAATTTTTTTATTTTTTTACCTCCCACCCCCTACCCTCGCCCCCCAGCCCCCCACCCCCTTCAAAAGGAAAAAAATTTAAGTTTGTTTTTAAAAAATATTTTCAACTTCAAATTTTTTATTTTTTCATCCCGATCCTCGACCACCCACCCCCCTCCCCGGCCACCCTCCCCCTCCCCCCAAAAAAAATTGAGTTTTTTTTAAAAAAGTATTTTCAACTTCAAAATTTTATTTTTTCACCCCTACACTCGATCCCCCTACCACCACCCCCTCCCCAGCCACCCTCCCCCCCTCAAAAAAAAATTGAGTTTGTTTTTAAAAAGTATTTTCAACTTCAAAATTTTATTTTTTCACCCCTACACTCGATCCCCCCACCCATCCACCCCTAAAAAAAAAGTTAAGTTAGTTTTTTTTTTAAAAATTCAACTTCAAAATTTCATTTTTTTCACCCCTACCCTCGATGAACACTAAATTCATGTCAAATAGATGAAATTTTTCGCCATTTGACTTTTTTTTTTTACAAGTTGACCACCACAAATTCAACTAATCCTAATCACAATTTCGAATTAATTTCACAAATTCACAAGACTCATTTATTATGTTTCAAGCTTTCTCTAACTTATCAATGGAGTTTTAATTTATCAATATCCACCATTATCCTTCGTGTTAATCCATACTTACACCTCTTTTTTGAAGCCTAATAAAACAAATGATAATCTCAATACTTTTAGACTAAAAATCTAAAATTTAAAAGGGTTAAGAGAGGGACAAATCTAAGTGGTTAGGGAGGGCGGCTGATTTGTAGTGAAAAAGAAGTGTGGGTTTAGAAGGAAGTGGATGAAGGAGAGAATGGAGAGGATGACAATGGGTGTGGTGGATGAAATTCTAAGAAGAAGAAGAGAGAGGAGGGGTTGGGGATGGAAGAGAGAGGGGGTGGGGTGGGGGTGGGGGTGGGAGAGGAAGATGGGTTTTTAATTTATTTTAAAAAAAACTTATTATTATTATTTAAATATTTTAAATGTTAAATACCTTATTTACTCGCTGTCAAACGCGTGTAATTACGTATTTTTCCAACTCAGCATTATCAATGCTACATAAGTTCGGTCAATGGTCAAAGGGGTTTAAAATAGTGTGTTCTGATGAGTTTAGGGGATCAGTTGACAAATTGATAAGTAGGATGGTCTAACTTACAAACGGAGTCAAGTACAAGGGTCTCCTAGGTCATTCCGCCTTTTTAGTTTCATACCTAAAATATTGAGAGTGTGAGTTTCATACCTAAACTATCACTTTTTAGTTTGAGAAACATACCTCTCTCTCTTATGTCACTCTCATTATGGTGTTATGGTGTGTGTAATACACTTTCTCTTTTATTTTAAAAAATTGTCACATCACACTCCACATGGACAAACAATTCAACCTTGATAAAAAATAAATAAATTATTAGTATTAGTTAAATTAAAAATTAAAATATTATTATCCCAAAAAATAATATTACTTTTATAAAATAAAATTTACAATATTTTTCTTACCTCCACTCCAATCACTTCCTCTCATCGCACCCTCCCAAACCCCTCCTCCCCCACCTCAAATACTAATTTAGATATTATTTTATTTTAAAAAAAATAATTCTACCGACCCCACCTAACCTTCCGCTTCCATTTTTTTGTTCTCATTTTGTGTTAGATATATAAATATCAAAAATATTTTTTATTTGCCGCCGCAAGATTTTTCTAATTTTTTATTTATTTATGTTATATCGGTACACTAGTAGAATTTTTTTCTAAAAATATATGTACGTACATATCTAACACAAAATGAGAAAAATGTAAGAAAATTAAAAATTAGGAGCGGAGAGTTAAATAGGATGGGTTAAAAAATTTATTTTTTTATAAGTAAAATAATATCAATTTTTTTTGGGGGGGAGGGGGGAGGGGGTGGGATAAGTGGGTGATTATTTTTTTCGAGGGGAGGGTGAAGTATGAATTTTTTTTTAAATATTTTATAAAAGAAATTTTTTAAGAAAAGGATGGGGGATTGTTGGGGGGGGGGGTACGAGGAGAGGTGATGGAGTGAGGTAAAAAAATATTTTTTTATGGGTATTAATATTTTAATCTTTAATTTTTAATTAATATTAATAGTTTATTATTTAATTTTTGTCAATATGAAATATTTTATCCATGTGGAATGCCATATGTCAAGGTTTTTTCAAATAAAAGAGAGAGTGCATTACACACACCACTGAGGTGTGTTTCTCAAACTAAAAAGTGATAGTTTAGGTATGAAACTCACACTCTCAATAGTTTAGGTATGAAACTAAACAAAATGGGATAATTTAGGTGTGTTTTAGACACTTATCTCTTTAAAAATCTATTTTTTTTCAAGTTAAGTAAAACGGGCTCTAAATATTAAATATTACTTACCACCTCAGGTTCTTCCTAGGGCCTCTGTTTTAGGTGAGGTTCTATAATTCAATGGTTGTATTTTCATCTCTCCCTTGATGTACCGTGAGTTCACGGTATTTTCGATGCATTAAACTTGAAGTTTTGCATGAGTCTTAGGGATTTTGTTATTAGATTTGATGGTGTTTTGATTTGGTTTTGCAGGAAATAGGTTTTGGAGCAGTTGGTGTTGAAAGTGCTTGAAACAACAAAAACTTGGTAATAGACGAGCCCACCTACGTGTTGTCGTTCCTTCGACGAGCCGTATGTGGAAGGCGTGAGTGATGTGTGAGGATGGACTAAGTATGGAACGACGTAACAACTGATGGGTCGTAAGTTTTTTGATAAGCCGTCGATGATGAGTCGTGGATGACTTCAGAGAAGATAAGTTGCAGTCCATGAACGACGATTGAACAGGAAGGGCCATGCTTAGATCTACGAGCCGTAGGTCATGCTCATCGATGACACCCACAAGAATTTTGACTAACTGCTAAGTGACGATGGCACCTACGAGCCGTCGTTCATGTGACGAGCCGTAGGTGACCACTCGTTGATGACACTGCACAAACCAGATTTCCTCAAGCTTTCATTTTCCTACTTGCTTTAGGATTTATTTTCTATAAATATTGGTAGTAAATTTCGTTTTTGGGTTGTTAGACCTTTTGTGATACTTTATTTTGGCTTTGAGAATTATTTTTGAACACTTTCGGCAATTAATTCTTGAAGATTTGTTTATGAAATTTGCGTTTGTTCTTCAATTCAAGATTCCGACTTTCAATTATTCAACTTGTAAGTTCATGATTTATATTATTAACTCTATTATGAGTTGTGAGAACTCAAACATGAATAACTAAATCCATAACTAGGATTGTCGGAACCATGAGTAATTAACAACGTAAAACTAATAATTCGATAAATTCTAGAATAGTGTTTATGCATGTATTGTTAATCTCTTCGTTTTGAATGTTTTTTAACGGTGCGCAACGTTAGAATTCACCTCATTCCTACCTTCCCGACCACGGAAGTAATGAATGAGAAAGGGATTTAAACAACAGAGATTTAGCATGATAATCTGTTATCTAATAGCTTGACCTATTTACCGTAAGAGTTAATCTAGGGTTAAAGGCAAGGGTTAGTAAAACATACACCTATAGACCAACCAAGTTGTATGGTGAAATTTCCTACTTGGACGACCAATCTCTTAGGAGATACCTAACTTACCAACTTTGTATGTTAACACTAGGAAAGAGTTACTATTATTAGGATTACTACGTTAAGAACTTGTGGGGAACACATTTTTCCTAGTTCCATGTCATATTGATATTACAAACTGTGAATCCTGTTTATTTGTTACTTGTTACTACAAATCAATCAACTATTACGTTATTTACAAATCCTCATTTTTAAGGAAAGAAACTGACTAAAAGTACAATCAACAATGAATTAGCCTAAGTCTAGATCATATTCCTCGTTGGATCGATCATAACCTCGTTAGGTTCTTTATTTGGCAACGATCGCTTATACTTCTTAGGGAGGTATAATTTTGGCGTATCAAATTTTACCCAATAGCTATGAAAGACTTCAAAATATATTTCCTTCCTTCCATTCAGGGCACCTTAAAGGAAAACGATACTAATAGTTAGCAAGGTATTATGGGTCAATATATTAGTATAAGAAAAATGAATGACATTTGAATTAAAAAGGCTGAAATAGCATATTGCATTTGAGTCGGAGATTTAAATTTAAGATGGTCTTTTAACTTGATTGATATGGTTTTCTCTTCACTTATTTCATGTACTTGAAGTTTTTTTCAATTACTCTACCCGTATAATTATATATATGTCAACATCTTAAGCGAATCTAGTAGAACTTGGTGTTCTTTATCTTGACCAGACTAAGACTGACATGGACTATCTATATGTACCTTGTTTTTACTAGCAAAAAGACAAAAAGCTATTATTGCATTGTTACTCTTGCTGATTTGTTTCCCCTGCTGTTTAGAAACAACAAATATTATCCAAATTTATGCAGGAGTGTTCGAATGGCTTCAATTTCATCATGCTTCTTGCAGAAATTAGGCCTACTAAACTGTTTTTTCAGATGCATTTGCTTGCTATACGACTGACACAAGGTTATAGAGCTATATCCAATCTGGTGCCATCTAAAAGTCCTTTAAGATGGATACTTCAAGCTATTCATATCAATCCATCTTGTTTGAGATATTAGAGAGCTTTGCTGAAATTTATGGAGTAATTTGCAAGCTCTGTGAACTCGTACAACAACTCAAATTCTGTTGTTTCTGCTACTGACTAGGCATTTCATTTTTCTGCTTTCCAAAATTCGATAAATATTATGGTTATATCTGCCTTTTGCATAGTTTAATTTAGGATTCCATCTTTTTATTTGGTTATTTTAATTCTCCTTCCTTCTTTGTACTTCTTGATTTCTTCCACCTAACGTGTGTTGTCATATGCATAGTTATGCCATATGTATCTCATAAGGCACTCTGGCAGCCGCCTAACTATAACTGTATCAGACAAACTTTACTTCAAATGAGCAGCCGTTGACAGATGTTACTGGCGGATGCAGAGGTTCAACAAGTGTTATCAGCGCGATTTCATGTATAAGAAATTAAGAGAGAGAAAAGAGAGAAATTAAAACATCTTTTTTTTAAAAAAAAAAAAAACGTATCACATCAGATTGTGATTGTGAATTAAAAAGTAAAATAGAAATTATAAATCCCAAAAAATCAGCCCACTATCCCAAAAAATAGCAAATACAACGGTATCCCACATTAAAAAAAACATGCATTTATTATGTTGTTATGTTTGTAATTAAAAATAAGTATATACATATATTGTTATATAAGGTGTTAAATAGTATATTATTGTAATTTTTTCATAAATTAAAGCTCTTTCGAAAGGGGACAAACTGGGAGGAGAAAAAGTTGTCTAACACAATCAAGTTGAAGAGAAATCAGAAAAGATTTTGCAGCAAACAAAATTCACACAACAAAAACAAGAATAATTCAATTTATGCCGATCAATTTAGTAAAGTCAATATCGATGCATAAACCGAGCATAGCATATATCCTAAGGGTCATAACGAGGACAAATTATATAATCAAAAAAATTGTTAAGAGATTAGCTTTGTCCTAAAATCTAATTTATGTAAGAGCACCATGAGAGAAACAACAATAAATTTTTATCTTAAAATCTAATTTCTCTAATATCTAAATTCTATGGCAATAACATCTGTAAATTAACACAAAATGACAGTAAGAGATCGAAGACTCAAGTTCTGAGAAGCATGTAAAATCAAAATACTATACAATGTGTGCAAAGTTAGAGAAACACGACGGTTACCTAAGGATTCAACACATGTCAGATCGATGATTGAATGAAGAAAATAACCCTTGAAAGTAAGTTGGCAGGACAATGTTATGCTGCTTCCAAGCCGCTTCTATAAATTAGCACAAAACGTCGGTAAGAGATCGAAGACTCACTTGAGACGATAAAGAAGTTGTGAGAATCAGGCAAAACCAAAACACCATACAACATGTGCAAAGTTAGAGAAGCACGAGAGTTACCTTAAGCATTCAACAGGCGTCAGACCGATGATTGAATCACGAAAATAGCCCTTGAAAGCAAGCTGGCAAGACAACACTCAGCTTTCAAGCCGCTTCTATATATATAAAAAATATATATAAGGAATGCAATATTTTTTACTAAATCTGACTAATAGATATAAAATTTGATAAATATGTGATTAAGATAAAATAAGAAGCTCTCATTTGAGGAAAATTTAAAGAACAAAAAATGCTTAAAAGTATATTTAGAAAAATCACGCCCAAATGTATACAAGGGATCATTTTGAAAACGGAAAAGGATTAAAAAAAATACCCTTAAACTATCCGAAATAGCTTATATATACCCTTAAACTATTTTTCGGCTCAAAACTACCCTTCCCGTCAAACTATTGGGTCAAAAGTGTCCTTATTAACGGAAATTGTTAAATGCCATATGGATGCCACATTACACGCCAATAGGGTTCCATTGCCATATAGACTAAAAGGAAAAGGGTAAAAAATACCCTTAAACTATCCGAAATAGCTCATATTTACCCTTAAACTATATTTTGGCTCAAAATTACCCTTTTCGTCAAACTATTGGGTCAAAAGTGCCCTTCTTATTAACGAAAGTTGTTAAATATCATGTGGATGCCACATGAATGTCACATTGCACGCCAATAGGGTTCCACTGCCACATAGACTAAATCCCTAAATCTTAATTACTCTTTGTTTTTTCCTCATTTCATTATTTTTCCAGAAATGATTTCACCCCTTCTCCCTCATTTCGCGGCTAGGGTTTCACAGTTTTTCTTCGTCGATGGG